>MU184190.1:0-72625 GCA_016904865.1 Pissodes strobi
CTTGATTACGGATTAAAAGAAGATCAAAACATAAAAATTACAATTTTGGTACTTACGAAGTATATTTGAAGCCATTGATATGACACATTTCATATGGAATATTACAAATTATTATTTTAAAAATATGCTAAGTACCTTTACATGAATTGATGGAATCTTTCTGGAAATATAGAACTCTCAGCACGGAGGCGACTCTTCTTGACAAGTTTGGTTATTTTTAGAATAGCATTACATATGTACTTAGTTCTTAAAAAATTTTCGTTAAATTTCATCACCATAACCATCTGCAGAAGCCAGAGTCAAGCTTTCAGAAGCAACCCCGGCTAGCTTTGTCAATAAATATTTGGTATTTTGCCAGTTATCATAATTGGAGAATATAAGACACACCTTTCTTCTATATATATAATTTAGCTCTATGAGCAAGCATGACTTACTGTCTTAATACTTCTCTGGCATCATAATTGCAGAAAATATGACATAAATTTCCTTATTCTATATGCCATAATAAGTGTCCATATTTAATTGCTTATAATTTCTTGATTCTACTTCATATCTGTCGCCTGAGCATCCATTGTAGCAAACACTATGCCAAATGAAGAATATGCGATACGCTTCCTTTATTGAGTACTACAACATTTTAAACTGACAAGTACCCTAAACTGTCCATCATAATTGCGGAGCATATGACACACGTTTTATATGAAATATTAGGACTAAGAATATTTCATCGCAAGTAAGAGAGCTGCACCACACACGATTACTTTTGCATGCCTATCTGAGGTATCGACAAAATACCGAACTCTTACCAACAAGAATGGATCCCTCTGATATTATTTGCTGAATACTGACTCAATTCAATGGTACTTTTATGCTCCTGATTGGTTGCTGCAATAAGTGATGAAACGTCGCTGGTCACCTCAAGAAATCTTTTATCACAGTTCAACAAAAACGATATTTATCTGAAAATGGCACACTCAACCCCAATAAGCGCGCTCAGGAACAAAGTTCGAGCTATGAAGTGCTTGCAACAATTTGAGACTATTAGCTGGAACTTTTGATTTCAAATTGATTTCGTTGAGTACCATGTACTTCCCGTAACTGCTGGTTTAAAATATTTCTTGTTGTGCGTAGAGCCACATAGTTATTTGTAGCAAATCGAGGACGCCCAGATACAAATCTTCTATAATAGAATTCATACAATTCCTGGTATTTCTTTTTTCTCGTCTACTTGGCTCGATCCGATTACAGACTGGTAATTCTCTAAGTGCAGGTGTGGACAGGAACAACAATAATTTTTAAAGTGCATGCAAGGGTTCTTGATTTTAAAAATGTCCTCCCTTTGATCCTCTCTATTCTGGAGCACTGTATTTACCAAATTTCAAGTCAAAGGCTGTATTTGGTCCTCCCTTACGTTCCAAAGCATCAATATCAAAACACCTTCTCCTCTTTGACTTCCCGCAAAAGCTTAAAATACATGGTGTACCAAGTTTTCTTTTCCCCCTTTCAGTGTCTTTAAAAGTTCTTGGTTGGTGAGGTGGTCTCCTGTATCCTAAGTACATCGTACCTTTCGTTCGCAGCTCTTGTTTCGTCTTCTTTATACTAAGCTCGTGCTTTTCGCGAGTTTGAAGGATTCATTTCCATCTTTTCGTGAATATTGATCGTTTTCATTGAGAAGACTCGGAAAAATCTTTTTCTGAAATTACATCCTCATTCAGGTGAAAATTCCGACAGCTGCTTGCATAGTCATCATTACCTTCAGAATAAACTTGTTAATATCTAACTCTTTAATGTTGTTTATTCCATGTGTAATTATTATTATTATTATTATTATTATTATTATTATTCAATCAATTTTTGAATCTCAAAATGCACGATAAGCAGGTGCAGCGTCTGAATGAAGATCATTTTGAGAAATCACTAGCCCAAACTCTTCCATACATTTCCAAGAATATTGGAGATATATATTCAACTTCACCATCTAAACAACCAGAACCAGGATTCATTGCATCCAAAAACTGTCATTGACATCAATATCGACAGGCAAATCCATTATATTAAAAATTGTTTCAGTTATATTGACATTTTCCTTTGATAGTTTTTTTTGTTTATTTTCATTACTTTTACAAAATTCATGCATCCTCTTATATCAAACTCAAATGTATTTAACGTGTACACACGTTCTCGTCTTAGCTTACGGATTAAATGAAGTTCAAATCAAAATCTCGATTTTCACTTACGAGGTATTTATTTTAAACCATTGATGTCACACAAATCATATCATCATTAAGATTTAAATAATACGTTAAATATCTCCACATGCATCGATGGAATCCATCCTGAAATTTACGACTTCCAGCACGAAGGCATATCTCCTTGATAAATTTGGTTATTGTTAGAACGACATTACATATTAATAACACACTTGATTCTTAAGATAAATTAAAAAAAATGGTCACTTTTCAATTAGCTACCAATTGCCATTTTACTCGTTTACGTTTTTATCAGCATAACCATCTGCAGGAGTCAGAATAGCAACCCTGGCTAGCTACGTCAACTATTTAACCTATTGCCAGTATTCATCATAATTGCAGAGTATATGACACACCTTTTCTCTATATATAGTTTAGCTTTATGAGCAAGTGTGGCTTGCCGTTTTAATACTTCTCTGGCATACTATCCATCATAGTTGCAGAAAATATGTCATATATTGTCCATGAGCTTATTGACCTAATAATATTTTATTTCATATTCTGAATATTGTTTATACATGGATCTCAGCCACCGATGCTGCTACTTCCGGACCTTCAAGAACTGAAATCACCTCAATTTCCATCAGTAGAATCCAGTTTCTCACTAGCAGCAACATCTTTATAATATTATCAATCATAATTAGATACCACCAACCTCTTTCCCAATTTGAAATTTAGTGTTAACTTCCAACCATCGACGTCTGGGCTTTCACCTTCGTCGGGCAGGTACGCTCCTGTCCGTAATTTACATACCAGACAGCGAGTATCATTAACTTCAGATTTAACCATTTTGAGGGCTCTTTAAAATTTTATTAGTTCAGCATCAGTAATTTAACAAATTTGCACCGTCAGGATTTATAAGGGATCGCTTGGATGCCGATAGTGTATTTTGAAACTTTGAGCTAGTTAAGTAAAATTAAAACATTGAGGTGTGTTATTAGTTTTTTTTTTAAATATTGTCTGAATTATCTGCCATATTATTTATTTAAAAGATAAAGTGAAAGCTGTCTACCATGAAAAATTTAAGATATCGGTAGTTACTAAAATCCAAAGGTATCACTAAATGTTCAATAAATTATTTTTATTTTTTTTTTCTCAATTTCTTTCTTTCGAGAATATTTTTATTATTACCGAAATCAACATCGAAATAATTCGGACTCTTAACTGTACCCGAGATAAGAGATTTATATCCACATGATGTTCTGTGGAACTTTATCCCAAACGTTTCTATAGGACCGCTAGTAACTGAGGACAGTGAATTAGGATTTAGCAGCCTAAAGCATAGTTTAGAATGTAAATATGAGCCAAGTGAAATGGGCACCAAACCACAAAATAATTTTCCACATAAGATTCAAATAATAAAATAAAAAAGAGTTTTAAAGATTGCATATATTTATAGTCCTCCGTATTTCTAAGGTTTAATATTAAGGCAGAAATGTGATAACAACTACACAAACTCCGACCATAACCTGCAATTATCAGTAATAATAATACACATGAAAAAATTGTAGGAATGGACAAGAAAGCAATATCTGAAAAGTAACTTACAATTCAAACGTACATCAATAGATACAATAATAATCCCAACAGCTAATAGAGATGAGATGTAAACAACGATTCACCGACAAAATAAAATATTAAAACCACAAATCGAAGAAGAATTGATGATGATTGATGAATCAAAGGCGAGCGTATATAAATAAAAATAACGTGTATTAAGAAGCATAATAGGGTAATTTTAACAATTCCGTCACATGATTTTTGCTCTGGGTTCACTTATATTTATTTCTACAAGAATTGAGAACTCTTTATCTTATGCCTAGTTTCAACTTATTACTCGAACCCACCCGGTAACAACACAATCGAAAATTGAAGGAGACAGAAAGTGAAAAACTGTAATGATTTGAAATAATTACAGTACGAAAAGAAATAATAGTAGTCAGTGTTTATCAGGTTTGTTAGGAATTAATTTTTCTTTAAAATATATTATTTTAAAACAAGTATTTGATTATGATAATTTTTATACAAACACAACAGTAGAAAAACTTATTTTAATAAATTAAATAATTTCCCTGGTACTCGGGGACTGAATTCATGGCCTTTTCCATGTGGTGCAACATCCTTCACTAGGCTTAGTATCAATTGCCCATCATAATTGTAGAACATATGACACACCATTTTTATATACGTATATTTAACGCTAATAATATTTTATTCCTCTTATTCTCATTGTGCGTGGTCAGGTACCGAAAGTTAGTTATCTTATTAATGTTGATCTATGATCAGTCTTTTAGGTTATTCCAGTTTGTTGCGCGTAAAACCCTTTTAAATGAGTTAGAAATATAAAATAAATGAGATGTTACCTACCCTTAAGTATGCGGCCAGCGCAGCATGTGCTCCGACTGCTCCTCGTCGACGTGGGAGTGGGTCAATTATTTACTTTTGACCAGGGCACCTCTAGTTTGAAATAACTAAATCCGCAGACCCAAACTAGAAGATCCTCGGTTTTGAGAATCCTTAATGGCGATTCAAAAGCAGAGCAAATAAAAGACGGTGCGCTCGTGCAGGTTTAAGTTTGTTGGGTGGTCGATAGGCTTGACGTGCAGTGTTGTCGTGTTTCTTTCAATAAACAAAATGATATAAATATAAACACATACGAAAGAGCTCAATTGAAAACAAATATTAACATATGCTCACAAATATAGAATTTTAATTAAATTGAATTATAATGGAAGTGAAACAGATAAAAGAATGATCGATCAATTGTTAGGCACGTTTGGCTATATCGGAAGTAACAGTATAACATAACAAATGGTTACGAAAGATCCAACATCAGTTCGAACAAATTAATGATAAACGCAATATGCATAAGGTATCTATCGTCACATCAACAAATAATTAAGAGTTAGTCAGTATAATACATATTGCTACTGTGAGGTGATTTTCGAGACGCTTCTTTGCTTCGGCATATTATCCTATTTCTTCTGCATGTAATGCTATTGGACTGCCTACTTTAACCATTACGTCATCCAATGGTTGGTTCTCGGGCGCCACCGCATCTGGATTATAGTCGTAGAGGGCCCACTCCGCACCGGGTTGCTTTTAAACAGTGGAGAAACGGCTAACCAGGGGTCGATTTCGCATGTCAGTGTTGTTGCTGGCTGCTTTTAGAAATTAGCTTAATTAATTACCTTAATACTAGCAGGAAGGGATTTAGAAAGAAAGCACACAATTTCAAAAATAAACCTAATACAGCATCTCTATTTGCCAACTTGAAATATAAAGAATGGTCGATTCAAAGCCCTGATGACCTGTGCTAACCTAGCGTTGCAACGAAAGAATTATCTTAGGCTAATCCAACCTATCCAAACCGAGGCTAACCTCAAAATATTCATATCTTACTAAAGAGTAATTCATATGCGACTTATGCCAACCCAAAATATTCGACTAAAGAATAAAGAACTTAAAAGATTCCCAGAGGGGGGATATGGTATGCGAAACGTATAGGTATGACATCAACATAGAGAACAGAGATAGCGCCGCGGTATCAAATTGCTAGAAATGGTACTGCTACGACGAAACTAGTTTGGGTACGGGATAAACGAGTCCAAATATCAGGCACTCGTCTGACGGTTCGATAGCGGTCCAAAATAGCTCCTTCTGACATGATACTGACGGGTATGGATACACGCGGCCTGACGCTTGGAAGATTGGCGGAAACATGCAACGCGGGTAATTAGGATCGAACAATAACGGTACTAAGGATGACGACGATACAAAGGATACGGTGCGACCATAATAATTGACCTGACGAGGCTTCCTGCACGTGTAAAATACAATTCCCGGATTGCGCGTGCGCGAATATGTCACTGCCTTCCGGTCATACTTTGCTCCTACCATTTTACGCCGACGCGGAGGCGGTAGGCTAGGTAAGGAAGGATGGTAGGTAGGGTATGTGTGAGAGAGAGCTTGTAAAGATAGCGCCCGGTCGGACTGAGACACAAACCGGCGGCGTATAGCATAAAGAGAGAGAAAAAGGTGAGGCTGATCGGACTGAGACACAAACCAGCCGTAGTGTAGTAGAGAGAGAGAGAGAGAGTGTAAAGATAGCGCCCGGTCGGACTGAGACACAAACCGGCCGTAGTGTAATGTAAGTGTCGAAGAGAGAAGGTGTAGTGTGTGTGAGAGAGAGTGTACAGATGTATGCGTGGCACCTACGTTAATACCTATGTAGTAGCAGTGAAGATGGACAAGAAATGCGGCAACGAGGGTGGCTGTTGGCGGTCCTCATGGCGGCGATCTGCAGGAAACGTCCGTCGTGGATCTGGTTCCAGCTGGGCGGCTACGTTGGCGGTACTCAGAGATCTGGTCTAGGTGGCTGGCTGGCTGGCGACGCCTTCTTCGAGAACCCGGGTGAGTTCTGCCTGTTCAGCGCGATGCGGCCCAGTTTTGTTACCTCGACGAGTAGTGGGGATCGCGTCATCGACCGGCCGACAGGTGGGGACCTTCACGCGCACCGTGTTGCGACGTTCTATTGGTACCGCGCGAGAACTACGGAAATGTGAAAATCGATTTCCCTTCTTTTCGCGACGAAATGTTCTATAGAATTGAGTTTAGAATATTTAAATTATGTTTTACGAAAAAGAATGATGTTAATAGCATGCAAAAGAAAAAAGTTAATCCGTAGTGCATACCATTCCCCTAAAAATATAGTAACTTCATTACACTACTAAACCTTGTGCGCGTCTACCATGGTATATGTGTCGCAGTTGTACATAAGTAAATCTTAACCAATAAGTTATGAAGTACCATTATGTAAAATTATTTTAATCAGACAGCTAATCAGTCGGAACTACAATGTTTGTCATTTACCACAATATAAATCAAATTGTAAGAATAAGGAAATAAAACAAAAAAACTATGAGCATTAATTGAACCACACTAGTAAATAGTATCCCTAACAGAGGTATACTTATTTAAATTAGCACTGGTAAGCTATGCTTACACCTAAATATTTCCAAAAATATCTATATCAATACAACGCAGAAAGAAATAAAACACGCAATCTAACACAACGCTAAAAATACTAATAACATTATGTAGACGATCACAAGCGTTCTGTGTACATAGAAGCGCATCCAAACTGTCTTAACCTACACACTTCTCTTAACTGGTCTCCGCCGATATCACCTCCGGCCTTCTGGACGTAGACTGCTACTAGGCGCCTTGGGACCCATAAGCTCTCAGTGGCATTACCTCTGTGGCTGCAGTCGGTACTAGAAAAAACACAATCAACCGGACTGACGGGTAGCTACTTGGTTAACTACCTAACTCGCTCCAAATAAAAACCCTAGCTACGTAGGGTTTTGGTAATTATGATGAATGGGAGCAAGACTCTCTCCTGCAGGCACCCATTGAGGAAGGAAACGACGTATTTTGTTCCGGAATCGTGGCCAGTTACCAAAAAAAAAATTCTTGACTTCAGACAAAATCCCACAAATCCATAGTCAATTAAGTCATTCCACCAAACTGGTAACTATGCCAATTCATTAGATATAAGATTATCCCCGCAAGGGCGAATTAGAAATTCTTAAAAATTTAATCAGGCTTACGCACTACCTCCTTTTCGGAGGGTTGACCAAGAAAGAGTACCAGGTCAAGCCAAGATCATCCACCTCGAACGCCAAGTTCAATGTTAAGGGTAAGAAAAATTTTGACCAATCGGCAAGCTTTACATTGTTCTGCGACACCACGTAAAATACATCAAGATGGTTGCCACCAAATTTAACATCTTTATTACGCAATAAAACGTATCTAAGGCTGTAAGATATTACGTATACGACTACAGACTAATCAAACAGAACCTACTGCATTCCGGCCCGCGGCCATATTATAATCCTGACATCAAAAGCGCTAAACGCATGAATACGCGGACAGAATAATTAAGGCCTAAACGCACCTTTAGTCAAGAGGCTGCGTCTCTATTGAAAGCAACTACAAAACAACCGGGCGGTGTTGCCAAATTTAGGGAACACCACGCAACCACTAAATCATCTTGCCTGCGTACATTAAGCGAAAGCTTAGGTAAGTCGTTTAACGTCAAACTGACGGTGGGATATCAATAACATATGTTTTTTCTTGTTGGCTTGGTCCGCATACACATCAACATCGCACGAGGATCGCTAGAGCACTAGGCAGCTAGGCCACCAACAATTATTATTGTTCAAGTCAGCTGCCTCATCTCACCTGAAAGCTCTCATATCAGAAATAAACATTGACTGAATTTTTAACTTTTCCTATGGAATATTGACACAAATCCAGGAAAATAACGGACCAACTGCAAAACAAATATATCTGACATCCATGAGACTTTTCTAATGTATATTATCATCGAGAAGGTGATTATTTGGAAGGTAAGAGAATTATTGAATGTTTTGAAATGCACTGCTTAAATGCCCATAACTTTGAAGGTTTCTCTCGAACGATGGCCAGAATTCAGTACGCTTTATTGAATGATTAAGTGCCAAGCCAGTGAAAATATTCATAAAGCCCTATCGAGCCTATCAAACAGCCCGAGAAAATCAAGTTACGTATACGACTACCGAACTATCAAAATTTTTCCTGGAACTGCTGGATAAAAGGCTGGGGCCATACGACAACCATATAGGTATCTAAACCAGTAGGTGGTATTATAGTTAGCTTAACGAACTAGCATAATAGATATAGGATTAAAGGTGAAATAACTGACTTTATTTGACCTCTGTCTGTTACATGTGTTCATACTAAATTGACATGTAACAAGATAGTTTTCCTCCTATGATAAGCTGTAAGAACCTACATCGTTCAGGATTTTGAATGATGTTGGATGTTGTAATTATTCCAGTCTGTTTGTTTGAAGTTGCCTCAATAAGGTTCAGCTTTTAGTACCATTTAGTGATATTGAGATATTCTAACTTTCAACCCAGGTTGATATTTCTTCCACAGAATTTATACTTCCTTTTAAAGAAGTCAGATCTCGAATTATCGATGTGGACATTTACTTCGTTGCTCGTATCCCACTTATCGTTAACTTGAGAGCCTAAGTATGCAGTTTTGTCTACTTTGTATACTTTTTCAAGTTTAATAGCATAAACATGGCTCGTTCACAACTGCCTAACTGACAATCATGTACTTTATCTTTGCGGTATTAAGTTTTAATCCATGGTCTTCAAATACTCTGGTAAGGCAGTGTTGTTAAGCATAAGTTCGTTGGAGGATCTCGATAAATATGATTCAGTTCATGCCTTTTCTAGGTCAATAAAACATTTGTGGGCTGGATCGTGCACTCTGCATCTTTGCACCAGAACCTGGTTACTAAATTGTACCTTTTCAGTCCCAGGATTGTTGTAGAATTCAAACTGCGTGTCGCCAGTAATTTCTTCTATTTTGCCATAGAGAAGAAAAGAGGAGAAATCATTTTATAACATGGCACATCAGGTTAAAGGCTCGTTTGGGTTTTCTGGCGGTAAGTATTTTCCTTTAGCCAGCACATATTTTTGGTGATTACTCTCCATTATCATGGACCTGGGTTCTTGCTTGTTTTCGTCATTTTTATCATCTAGGGTTATTTCGTGACCTTATATTTCGTATTCTGTTCTTTCACCTCAAAAAATTATCCTATGTATTTTCCATCTCTCCAGCTTCACTTGGTTATCCAGTATTAAATTGCCATTTCTATCTTCCAAGTTTTATTACGTATTCCAACTACTTTTCTTGTCACACCATTTCTACTTTGCGTGATGTATAAATCATACTTTGAAAAATTATGAATTATGGAATTCATGCTTGCTGTAATATATACCAACATAGGTCTTGTCTCAACTGATACTTTTCATTTATACATCACGTATATGGTAACATGAACCATCTGAGTTGAATAAATTGACTGCGGTTTCTTCAGTTACTCAAATAAAATCTTTAGATGTCATGACGAACCAATTAGCGAGAATACTCACCCCGTAAAACCGTTTGGTCGTAAAAAGAGCCGCAAAATACCGAAAAGCTGTTCGGAATAGCAGATCGACGTGGGGGCACACTGCGTAAACGGAAGTGATCGGGGTAATACACGTCTCCATCCAAAAAGGAGCTCTTGCCACTAAACGACTCTCCGAAGATTTCCAGATTAGATATTTTAGAGTTCGGAACTTTAAATCGACTTTTTAAGACCCGCCTCGCTTCTTTCGACTCACTTAACGTGTACGCTATGGCTTTCCGGGAGTTTACGCGCAATTTTTCTCTGTCTTTCCGGCTCTATTTAACTTTTATTTACATTTGAGAAGGATTTTTATTATTCTTGGCGGGTACTTTAGTTAGACAGCGTTTAAAAATGCGAGATAACCGACGAATTTGGGAGTACTTGAAATCTCGTAAAGTTTAGTAGTTCTCTTTGGAAATTACTCTTTTTCGGCGATCGTCTGCAGACTATCGGGATTCCGGGAGAATACTTTTCAAACTAGAAATAAATCCGCTCAAGAAATATTTGAAATTGATGATATTGCTCGTGGGATCTTTAGATGATGAAATGCAGTATTTGAAAAATTTTATTTTTATTGAGCAATTATATTTATCATTCTGTTCAAAGGTGTAAAGAAGTAATAAGGAAAAAATAACAAGAAAACTTGTGTATTAATAAAAATGATGTTCATGATAATTATACTAATAATATACAGCTTTCATTAGTATTTCAAATACAAAACACGGGCGCGGTACCAATAGTGTTGATCTTTTATGACCACCCCCCCCCCCCCCCCCAGCTGAACTATGGTATGGTATGGTAGAGTGGTCGCTCGGCAAGATTTGCCCTTCAACACGTCGATAACAATTGATCTTTTGTGTATACCCTTCTATGATACACCTCAAAATATTTCGAAGGCTGGGCTTTTGTAGACCCCCAGGTGCCACAAGGGCATTTCAGAGATGCCTCAACCTTTGGCGTGTCAGTGCCTGACATTCGTAGGGTAGGTACGCTGACGTTTTAGCCATAGCTTGGCAGAATCTGCGTGGTTCGTCAGTGGTTTTCCCCATTTCCTTTAGGTGGTACCTCCAGGTGCCATGTCCAATGAGAAGGGCTACGACCAGTTTTATCTAATTTTTTTGTAGCTTGAGAAGTTTTTTGTGTAGTCAGGTGAGTAAGAGATGAGTCTTTTGGCCTGTCTCTGCCCAGGTGCATTGGCGCACAATTTCGTTGAAAATATTTTTACCCATGATGGTCCGATGCGATGTAAGCGAATGTTATATATTATATAGTCTGAGAATATATATGAGCAAAAATTTTACTTAAAGAGTTCAGTGAAGTAGCAAATTGGCGCTTTGCACCTTCCTCAATTTTCAAGGAACACCAACAAGCTTCGAACGACTCTCCGCCTTTTTTCTCAATTATGTGCCCTCTAGTGATGCCACTAGAGGGCACCAACCTAGATAGTGTTAGCTCGGATGGACTGGAACTGGAAGAACTAGCAGATAAGATAACTACCGATATTCACATAGCCAACAAAAAAGTATGCTAGAGAGCCAAATCAGCCATGAACAAAAAAATCACCAATAACATTCTGAAACTAATGGAACAAAGAAGATCATTGAATCGAGAATCGACCGAATACAAACAAATGAACTGGATTATAAGCACAGACATTCGCAGAGATATAAGATCGTACAATACACAAATGATCAAAAATGTTATTGAAGACAATATGAACATGAAAGTCCTACGGAACAACCTATCAAAGGGTCGTGGAAGCATAGTCAAAATAAAAGACCAGAACGGGAGCAGGGGAGAAGCAGTTCTATAAAAAACTTTATAGTACCAACATAAGAAACCCTCACGATTCGAAACTAAACTCAGAAGACATCCCAGACAAAAATATCCAAGATGTAAAGGCGGCGTTGAAGAGAGTGAAAAGGAGCAAAGCCCCGGGGGATGATAGAATAACCAGTGAAATGTTAAACATGGGAGGCAAGTCAGTACTGAAGCCGTAACCATCTTGCTAAACATTTGTTTAGCGGTTATGTATTTACATAGCCGAAGGAAAAATTCCATCAACTTGACAAAACGCCAACGTCATCCTAATACCAAAGTAGTAGTAAAATTGAGAACTACCGGCCTATCAGTCTACAGTCTCATCTGTATAAATTACTGACCAAAGTATTAACATCTAGGCTAACAAATAAGTTAGACTATTACCAACCTCCTGAACAAGCTGGCTTCCGGAAGGGCTACAGCACTACAGATCACCTGCAAGCAATCCGATCTTTAAAAAAAGTGTAGAATACAATATACCACTACACTTGGCATGTGTAGATTATAAGAAAGCGTTCCACTCCATCGAATTATGGGCAATATTTACAGCTATGGACAGTGCAAGAATAGACTCACGCTATACCAACTTACTGAAATCCATTTACGAAAACGCTACGTTTCAAGTAACTATAGATGAGGATACAGCTACTGATAAGATACCAATTGAGAAAGGTGTTAGGCAAGGCGATACAATATCCCCAAAATTATTCACTTTGGCCTTGGAGGACATTTTTAAAAATCTAAATTGGATAACCAAAGGTATCAAGATCGACGGAAAGTATCTACACCATCTCCGCTTTGCGGATGATATAATCCTTATTAGTAGCGACATTGAAGAATTAGGAATCATGTTAAAAGCGCTTAACAAAGAGTGCAATAAAGTAGGCCTAAAGATGAACTTAGGGAAAACAAAGATTATGAGCCCACTCGATACAGTAGTCACCATTGAAGACCAGACGATAGAAGCAGTGGATGAATTTATATATCTGGGACATAAGATTAAATTAGGAAAGGACAACCAAACGGCGGAAATTGGAAGAAGAATTCAACAAAGCTAAGCTGCATTCGGTAAATTAGGATATATACTAAAGAACCAAAATATCCCACATAGTCTAAAACGAGAGGTATATAATAAATGCATCCTACCAGTCACAACGTATGGAGTAGAGACCATGTGCATCACAGTCAAAAGTGCAAACAAGCATCGAACGACTCAGCGGGCTATGGAACGTGTTATGCTTGACCTAAGTCTGACTGACAAAATCCGCAACGAAGAAATGCAGAGAAGGACGAGAGCTACAGATGTCATCCAACGAATAGCGGAACTTAAGTGGAGCTGGGCAGGGCACGTTGCCAGAGATGACACAAATAAGTGGACTAAACTAATAGTCAGGTGGAGACCAAGGGGAACTAAATGGGGCATCGGGAGACCACAGAAGAGATGGTTAGATGATATTAAAGAGGTGGCAGGTAGAGGCTGGTATCAGGTAGCCCAAAGTAGAACTGATTGGAAAAATATGAAGGAGGCCTACGTTCAGAAGTGGACAAGTGAAGGCTGAGAAGAAGAAGAAGAGTGATGCCACAGAATGGTTCAGGCCCACAAAAGGCAGTCTGTACACCATTCCGTGCGAGCTGGTAAACGGCTTCGTTGCCTTATACACACTCGTGCCCTGGTACCCACATTAGGGTAAATCTGTTTCTGTTTGCTAGCTAATCTGCAGCCATCCTACAATCCCACACTAGCGTGGAGTTGATTCTGCTAGATGCTAGTGCTTTTAAGGCTGATTGACTATCTGATAGAATATAGATCTTGGCACCTCTTGGACCTTTTTTGACACAATCAGAGATGGCTTTGTTGATAACATGTAGTTCTGCTTGAAAGATGGTGAAAGTGTTTCCTAAAAGTGCAGAGATTCGACACCTAGGTCCGTAAATTACGGATCACACTCCTTCTTTCATCTTTGATCCATTTGTGTACCTGAAAAGTGATCCCCTCTCTAGTTGCTTTAGTCTTTCTCCTGTAGTCATCGATTGCCACTTCTAAGAAGCGATCAAAATGGAGTTTTGTTTCCATTGTATCGGTTGGTTTGGTCATCGCCTCTATCTGGATGTTTTTCAAAATATTAAGGTGACCAGTCAGGTTTCCTGACTTCAGTTTTTGTGCCAGAGTGACTCTATGGGCCCAGGCTTTTTTTCTATGCATATGTGCAGCTGAAGGAGGTCACGTAGGGTTTCCAGAGCTGGTGTGGGGCATGTTTTCATAGCCCCTGTTATGCCCAGACAGGCAAGCCTTTGTACTCTTGTTAGCTTTCGCTGTGTTGTTGTTTCCTTTGTTTTTACCTTCTACACTAATCAGGCGTAGGTTATACCAGGCATTACAACTGTATTATAGGACCACCAGATGATGGAGGGTTTTAGGCCCCATGTTTTACCAAAGAGTTATCGACGAGCCCAGAGCGCTGCCATTGCTTTTTTGATAATTCTTTCCAGGTGTGGGTTTGAAGTTAAGAACAATGCCAAGATACTTAACCTCTTTTAAAAGCTCTACCGCTGTCCCTCTCAGAGTGGGTGCTTTAAGTTTCAGCTTCCTCTTTTTTGTGAATGGTTTTGCTTGGGTTGACATTTAATCTTTCCTGTGTACACCATGTGCTGACAAGGTTGACTGCACTTTGTATACGTTCTGAGAGAACGTTGTCATGCTTCTCTCTTATTATTATACCAACGTCATCTGCGTAACCTTGGACTTCAAAGCCTGCTTCAGTCAATTTTACCAGTAGATCCAAAGCATGGGCGATAGGATCCATCCTTGAAGGCATCCCTTTATTACTTTGACTGTGACGGTTGTTTCTCCAATGGTCGCGGTGACTTCACAGCTGGTTAGCATGGATTTTATCCATAGTGTAGAAGTTGGTTCCCCTCCTCTGAGGGTTGTGGCATGCTGAATGGATTCTGTGAGGTGTGGCCAAATGCACCTCTATGCCTAGACATGCACACAGCGCCACTTCTTTTTCTGCCAGTGCCTTCTCTATATCGACCCCTCAGCTAAACTGGCATATAACGCTAATAGAGAAACTAATACCAACTTTTATGCTCTTAATATGTTTTTAATGAAATTCGTATATAGAAACATAAAATCTTGTTTGTGACAACATTAGTAAATGAAATTATATCTGAATTTGAAGCAGTATTGTCTTATTATCACTTTTTGCTTACACCTAGTTTCTAGTTACTATTTGGAACGTAAAAATATTGGAGCATATTTAACCTCTCGGACATTGGCATTTGAGGCTTGAGGAAGCGTCTTAGAGAAGAAAAAACCTAATTTCTACAAAAGAGCAACGGTTTTTGTTTTAATTAATGATTCCAACTAAGAGAATCAATTGTCTTTGCCTATAGGGTGTATTTAGGTTCTTCTTTGAAACGAAATTTTCAGAAGTTAATAATTGAGTTACTCAATAAGTGTTGGAGACACTATATAACTTCCTCAACTATCGCTATATATCGTTTGTGTTATCTGATCTTAATTGATCTTTTTAAACCTGCACTCATTTGATTTACCTTTCCTTCAATATTTAAGAAGTGCGGCTTTCTCAGGACAACTTTGGGTCTTGACAGAAACAATACCTTAATTAAATTGTCTATGTCTCATTATTGGTCATATGGATTTTCATTCATCACCTGAGTTCTGTATTAACTAAAATGGAGTTTTATCCACAATACCGAAAACTCCGTTTTAGTGCATGTTGCAGAAGGTTTCAAACCCCAACATAGTTGATTTCTGTATAATTACCTTTCAAATTACAAGTCCATTATTAACGCACCTTTATTTTGTACTGTCCAGAAAATCTAAACTAAATTAACTTATGTTTTTGGCTAAATTAAGACAGAACAGTTGACATTACTGGTGAATGCTTTAAACTGCTTAAGGCTGTTCTTTTTCCTGTTTCGATGCTCCTGGTGGAACGTGCCAGCTTTCCTTTTGCACCAAGTTAAGTTTCAATGTTAAACTAAGGGTTCTCTTGACTAAATGGCGAATTGATGTTTTTTCCTTATATAGCCACGTAAGGATTATATATACTATAGGGTTTTGTTCTTGACGGAGTGGTGAACCACTCAAGAAGTGTCGATCCGGACGACGAAATTGTAATGACCTCTACCGCCCGGTGAATGAAGTGCTGAAAGAGAATTGCAGTTGCCTTCTTCCGGAAATTCAAAACCAAGATCGTCTGGGTTATCTTTAGAGCAGTTTTCTGTAGCGATTTGCTGTACCGCGCGTACCAATTCCGGAACGTGAATTGCCGTTTGGGGACTTTTTTGTCTTGACGTCCCGACGAAAATTGGGATTTACTTTTGCACGTTTCTCTAATGAATAGCCGCGTCGAATGGTTATTTCCTTTTAGCTAGGTAGAGTAATTAATTAAGATAGGCTTTGGTGCTTCAAAGTTCTGGGTTTTCCTTTCGAAATCGCTTTGGATAAATTATTGGGTATGACAGCTCGTGGCCACGTGACTCTTATTGGCAAGGCGTAGTTTGTAGTGGGAATATTGGAAGGAAGCATCTGCTTCCGGGAAGTTTTCAAGGAAATCACTCTACGTTGACTTGCCGTTTACCTCATGGGATTCTTCCAACCGACCAATTTTCAGAGCCTCAGGCCTTATTTTGCTTACGTTGGTTAGTTTTGTTCGCTAATGCCTGGAACTCGCCCCCTAACTGGGATTTAATGCTGCTTTAGGTAGGTGAGTGAATTTGCTTCTTTTCTCTCTACTACGAATGTTTTCTCTTGATATGTATTTTTTAATTGTCTGAGTTTAAATGTCCTTTGGTCATGAGTTACATGCAGAACCTCGAATAATTTGATGTTCTACAGGGTTCGACCGTAGGGGTACTTTGACCGTAGGGGTACTTCGACCGTCGGGGTACTTCAACCGACAGATTATTTCGACCGGCAGGGTTTCATTTACGAGCCCTTCAAGCTCAGTCATTAGGCCGCGCCAATCTGGTCTCTAGTATTTGTTTCTTCGCCTTTAAACGCCTAACCGTATTATTCGTTACTCTGGTTAATAAAGCCGAGATTTAACTTAAATTTATCTCCTTGACGAAGATACGCCAAACTGTAATTTTCTTTGCTCAAGAATTAAGCTTTAATTAATTTTCTTTTGCTAATTAAGATAATTTTCTTTGCTCCAATTAATAAGTCGAAACCTAAAATTTTACTTATTTTATTCTTGTAAATCAAAATCTAAGATTCAGCTTGCTTTATTCTTGTCAGTCGATACTTTTAACATTTTTAACTGGCCGAAACAGGCTCGTGATTTATTAAAATAATCGGGTATAATTTCATGAAATTCGCGACGAGCAACGCGAAATTTTTCCCGAATATCGATTTGTTTAGGTACCTTTATTAGGGAACTCTCCCTTTCTTTCAGTAGATTTGGCGGTGTGTTGTCTTGTTCCTGATTTAGTTTTCTAGCCTCTAAGAAGAGTGCCTTTATGATCAGATAGAATCTGGTTATTAACTGATTAACGAAGACAGCGCTCAATCTTCTGATTTAATTTTAATCGACTGCCCAAGGCATTATTTACTATTGGCGTACCTAGTTTTAGTTAAACATAATTAGTTTGTAGAGCGGCACTGCGACGGCAGACCACGGTTTGCGCGCCTAAATAAATAATCGAATGAGGGTCTTTTATTTATGTTACTTGAACTTAGGGATTTTCAAAAGTAGGAACGTAAATTTACATTTTTGATTAGTTCGGTGTGTTTCTAAACCGGTTATATCGCGTAATATTTCTCTTTGAACCTCGTTAGCCACCACAAGGTGATCACGTTCGAGTGGACAAAGGAACTTAATTATTATTGGAAGTTTTTGTTCTATCCATAATACATAATCATATCGGCTTTTATTTGAGCGAAATAATTTGACTAATAATTGTTTTTTTATTTTCTTTTTTCTCTTATTTCTCAAGTAATTGAGTAAAATTTCTGACTTTTAGAACAGTAGGTGACTACGTATTATTTAGCGTAAGCAGTATAGAGTACTGGACACCCTTTAGTACATTCTCTCTTCCATTTAACTGGAAAAATCGTCACCTTATTGTTCCTGTTTTCTTTATTGAGTAGTAAACCAACTTTCTATTTACTGAATTTGCCTATGTTATTCAATTATTCCTGGATTACCTGGACTACGAAGAGATAAAGGAGATTAAAGATAGTAAGTATCTTTGGCTTAGTTTTTTTGCGCTCTATGTTTGAAATGCTTTGGCTTCATTGACTTGCTATAGATACTACAGTTTATTTTTATCGTTAATCCTTAGTTTTTTTGCGTCTCACTTTTTAATTTCGAATTTATTTAAATAATTTTCTCCTGGTAGTTGCGAAGCTTAGGCTAAAACGAGTACAATATTTCAGCTTTGGGGTATTTCTAAATAAAACCTACCCTTACTGTCCAGCATTAGAGCTAGGGCCTATTTGCACGCTTTGGAGAAGACTCGTTCTAGCTTACGCATCTTACTTGTAAATTTACTCAATTTCAATTTAATTTTTTTTTACCTGATATTATTCACCCTTGGTCTCTTCTAAGCTGAGGTGAAGGTTTTGCGCCGATTAGAAGAAAGAAAAAGCGTAGCACTGGCACCATACTCGGCCACATAACCAAGACATCTCCTGGTGACGTCACAGGATAGTCTCTATAAGGCCTCAGACATCGACCTCTAGGAAGTGCGCAGGAACTCCAAGGAGGTGAACCAGTGTACACAGATCCTAATTTTATTTCCTATCTAAACTCCTGTCAGAGGGAATTAAAGCAAATCCATTTCTAATATTATTAGCATGCTCCGAACCTAACTATTTAATTAAATTTGCTTTTGGAAAACTAAATTACAACTAACAAAAGCAGGTTAAACTGTATCAATTTTTCACCTTTTTCTACTGTATATAATAGTTTACAATCACCCAGATATGTTAACTCAGTTTAAATATTCCATTTTTTTTATACATATAGGACTTCTTTGTTCTTTACACTCTGCTTTATATATTCACGATGGCAAACAGAAAAAGAGGCATTGATATTTACTCTCTACTAAGCTGATCAACATTGAGCATCTATATAAAATTACGGATATACTTATTGTTCATAATTTCACTAACGCAATCTTGTCGCTTATGACCCACCGATTGTATTTTTTTAGCAGCTAAAGACTGACCCAAATTAATTCGTACCAATTGTTTGCCATTTTGTGATTTTCAAAATAATATGAATTAATATTCCTATCTCACGTTCGAGATTCAAAGCAATAATTTTCTAGTAACTCGAGAAGTACCATTGTAGATACTATGATCATATTCAAAACTCGATGTAGCTAGGATTAATTAGCGAAATGTGTATATTCAGGTACACCAAAATATTACTCATGATCTCACTGACTTGCCCATCAGACCATCGTCAAAAATCTCTAATATTAAACTGGTATAAATATGAATAAATTGACAATTATTTCTCCATTTTGAACTATTTTGAAAGTCGTTTGTATATTGTGTACTATATTTTAAGGCATGGTATGCACTCTCGGCTTTAACTTTCATAATACATGGGCTATTAATGTCATACTTGTTCGTAAAATCTAATTTAAATAAAAACCGGGAAAACCATTTGTGTATTTTCCGCAGTTTTGGCGTAGTACCGGTAGAACGCCGCGCCACTTGCCGTGAATCGTGCGCTCGAGGTCCCCACCTGACGGCCAGCCGCGACGCAATCTCCACCGCGCGCTGAGCTAACAAAACCGGGCCCGCATCGCGCTGAACCGATAGAATCCACCCGGGTTCTCGACGCAAACGACGCAAGCCGACCAGCTAACCATACCACCCCTCTGAAGACCGCCGCCACTACCACCAATGTAAGCCGCCTAGCTGAGACCGGACCCCCGTTGCTGCCTGCAGAGCGCTGCCGCCATGACGATCGCCACTGACTGCCGCCGCCTGTGTTGTCTGCCTTCGCTGCTACAGCATGGGTAGTGTAGGTAAAGGTGGGTCCTCATCAGCGCATTTGAAGCGGACTGAATTTGATAGCGCAATACGTTCGTTTCGGAGTACTGATTCCGACCGACCGATCACTATCTCTCTCACATTACAATAGGCTGATATTTGTTTTCAGTCCGACCAGCCTCTCATCTTTTTCACTCTTTTTATGCCATAAGCCGGTATGTGCTTTTAGTCCGACCGGTTTTATCTTTACAAGCTTTATCTCACACCTAACCTACCTACATTCCTTTGCCTACCGCTACCATGACGCGACGGCGTAAAATCGTAGTAGCAAGGTACGACCGGAAAGCAGTGACGTATTAGCGCACGCGCATTACATGATTTGTATTTTATCGGTGCAGGAAGCCTCGTCAGATAATTTACTATTATCGCACTGTATCATTTGTACCGTTATCATCCTATAATACCGTTATCATTCGATACTTATCGCTCGTTTGGAAAGCAGCCGGCAACCAGTACTGACATGCGCAATCAACCCCTGGTTTGCCGTTGCACTGTGGACTGTTTACCACGTTAATCCAAAGTGTGGCGCCCGAGAAGTAACCATTGGTTGGCAAGACTAATGGTTAAAACTAACCGTCTGATAGCAATGCAAGCTGATCCGAACGAAAGCGCCTTACAATTGTTTATTCTCATTACTACTCTCTGTGGGCACTAGCACGCCATTACGGTCTGTAAAGGATATTTAATAAGAGCGTATACATCACACCTAATGACAAATTAGAGGACGATCATCATTAATTTTAAATATGTCAAGAAACAAGATCAAAGCGACCGGCCTATTTTAAAAAACATATAATTTAAAATGTTTAATGTATAAGGTAACTTTCTTTCGTTGGATATTTGCATACGGTCCCATCTAAATGACCTGATTTCTTTGACGGAATATAAGTCACCGGAATTTGAGGAAATCAAAAGGAAACTTTTCCATTTTGTGAGATGCGCTAATGAGAATTTGACTTGCAAAAGTCTCCGAGTCGAAGTGACGAGAGAGCTGGGACTTTGGAGCTTTATTGCTGGCTCGCTTGATATATTTTTTTATAAATTCACAATTTTCCATCAGATCGGTTTAACTGAGAGAGCTTTCCTAACTGTCCATATTTAATAATTTGCTTGTACTTGTTGTTTATGTTTTTTGTTATGCCCTAAAAAAATATCGGCAAGATAACCACGTCCCACTTTTGTAAAACTCTGATCTATGTAACATCAATCGTCTCATAAGCAAACTCAAGTTTTTAAAAAAGTAATTTTATTTAAAATAATTCTACATAAAAGTGTTTGACTATTAATTAGCTACGATCTTTATTTTTCGAGAATTAAATGATAAGTGAAATGTAAAATGTAATTATGTGTCCCAATAATACCAAATGTCGATTCTACTAACATTGTGTATACAATAATTAAAAATAATAATAATTGATCGGCAGAAATGTTGGGTCATCGGGTTATCGGTCTGGTTGCATCACATAACTGCTTCGATATTATTTATTACAGAATTTAGGGTGTTTAATTGCAACATTATATTGTCCAAAATTAAAGACATATATAAGGCATTAGATAGATGTAACTGGTTCTTTTCGAGTAAATTAACTTTTTCTATTTTTTTTTAAATCTTTAGTATATTCCTGTGTCACAGTGGATAGAATTGATTGTTCTTTGTTAAAGTTTTTATTTAAGTTTTCTTGTTTTTTTGTTAGCATCCCAAAATGATTACTAAATCGGGTTTCATCGTTCGAGTCTAAAGTGCCAAAGAGCCATTTGTCGACTTTGCCAACTTTATTAAGGTTGGTCGATTGGGCTTGTGAAAAATGTTGGTGTTTCTTAAAATTGTCTGCAGATATTCATAAGTTTGATTAAAGTTATAAGAAGTAAGAATTGAAAAGCTTTCATTTTGTTTTGTATTGAAAGTAGTTTTGTTTGCTTGGATTAAAATATTTTTTATATTAAATAAGGGAGTTTCGATTTATGTACGATTTATGTGACAATTGGATGTGGGCTGAGTATAGGTTTTTCCTATGGCCGTTGGTAGCATGGGAATTCTAATGCTTTTTATTTCTGGAGGGAGAAGGAGCAGGAATGGGATGATTGGTATCATCTGAAACAATTATAAGTTGTGGTTTTAATGAGTTTTTGTGGATTTATCTATTCTGGATAGCTACGACCTTACTTTTCTCTGCAATAATAGGTTTGTTTGCTTTCTATATTTGTCTGACTTTAACTTTTGATTTCTGTGGGTAGGTTTTTGTAAAGAGTGGCTTGTTAAAATCGATATTTACTGAATTTCGGTTTTTATTTATTTTAGCCAAAGAAAATTGTTGTGAGGTTAATTTTTCGTGAAGTTCTTGGCTAATTATTTTAATTTTTTCTGCATGTTCTTGCATGTATTAAGAAAGGGTTTGATCATTGATAATTTTCCTGTGACAATTTGAAATGGGGTATATTTGGATGCACTATGTGTAGAGTTCTTATAGGAAAGAATGGCATAATTCATTAAAATTGTTACATTTTCTTTTGGCTTTTGGTGCTTAAAGGTGAGAATAATTTCATGTAAAGTGGAATGAACGCGTTCCATTGGACTATTTGACTTGGGGTTGTGGGGGGTGCAATAATGTATTTCAATTTTGTGCAAGGAACAGAGGTTTTGAATAATTTCGTTTTAAAGGATGTGCCATTTATATGTAGTGATTTTTCTAGGGATAACATAATGGTTAAAATAAGTAATAAGTTTGTTTGCTACTTCGATTCCTGTGAGTGTTAAAAGAGGGTATGCTTGTCCTAGTTTAGATAAGCTGTCAATCACAGTTAGAAAGGAAGTACAATGTGTTTTATAGATATCTAAATAGATGTGGTTAAAAGGTTCGTAACCAATAGGGGTAGAATTAAAAATTATTTTATTGGGGTGCCTTTCGTACTTGTTTTTTGGCAAATATCGCAAAGATTTACATACGTTTTGACGTCATTTTCTATATTTGGCCAGTAGAAGTTTTTCTTAAGTGATATAATCGGTGGGACGTTTTGGTTTCGTGATAGTACTTAATCTTTAATTGTTGTTCTTCTACGTCTGTTATTTCTTCTAGAAGAGTATTTGATATGTAAAGGTTAAATGAATTATTTTTGTAATATTTCTGAAAAGTGTTGATTATAAGTGGTTCGAGAGATTTAGTTTTGGGTATAAAATATTATTTTTGAACTTTAGTTGTATTATTGCTGGAGTATCTAAATGATTTTTATAAATATTTAATGCTTTTTGAACGTATGGGGCACCAATAACAGAGTTTTCTGAGCTTGAGTGTTAGGGTTGTACTGGTCGTAGTATTATATCCGTAATTATGTAGATTTTTGATTTTTTTTGAAAATACATGTTTTTGCATGCTTGTTAGTGGAGAAATGTTGACGTACTGGTTGGGGTTGAATATTTATAGGTTGCCTTGGAAATGGTTGTTTAGGTATTGTACTTGAAAATTGGGGTTGAATGTTATCGGTATTATTTGGCACTGGGAAGTGGTTAGTAAAAGGTTGTTGACTTGGTGGAGGCATATAGCTGAAGTTTTGGCGATTATTTATTTGGGAGGTGTTTATAGTTTTATTACTAATTGACTTGCTGTCTTTGTACACATTAAGCGGCATCCAGTCCTCGATTCGTAACTCATGATCTAAATTTATGAATACAATCGGTGTATCATATCCAACAAAATTGTGTCAATTAAATTACAAACAGGTAGTTAATTGACTTCTTTGTAGGGTAATGGTTTTTAACACCGATTGTCATAAATTGCTAATCAGTGTTAAACACGTCTACGCTATAAGAAGATTAATATACCAAGTGTTCGTAATTTAACTAACACAATTTTATTGGATTCGATATCTAACATGTACCTAGTGATATTCATTGTATTGACCTAGCAAGCAACAAATGCATATCTCCGCTACTTCAAACATGCATAAATATATTTTTACTGCCACAACACAAGAGATATGTTGTTCGTGGATGATTTAACGTCATTCAACATATCTTAACAACATTTACAGTCCTACGTGCTGATATATCCATCTCTTGGGAAGTACTCCAAGGACATAAATATCATGTGGGAATGATTGTTTCCAAGATAATTCAACACAGTTGTGTCCTGTTATTACTTCTGAATATGAATAAATGCGCGGTACATCTCTGTAACTTCAAACAAACTGAAAGAATTCCCCAATTTAATTTCGAGGCCGCTGTTTAATTGGCAATCCATCTATTTGGCCCTGTATTCGAAAGGAAAACGAAATCCACCCTGTCAAACTTGACACTTAAAAATTTAATAGAAAAAGTCGAAATGGAATAATCATGTCAGTTTTTCTCGCTTCCATTTTGATCGAAGTGTCGCATGTCGCTGGGAAGCGTTTGAAGGGAAAAAGTGAATATTTCATTCGAAACTGACAGCAGATTAACGAATAATAAATAAAATGGTATCGCCCCTCGATAAAGAAGATTTGACTAAAACGATTCAAAATAATACTGAATAAAATAAATCCTTTGCATGTATACGTCTGTTTAAATGCATGACATAAACTGGCTTTTCTAAGTGTCGAATGTTAGTAGCTTTTACCTAGATGTTGAACAAGTGAGTGATCCATTTTAAAAACTTACACGATCCCATCTTTCTCGGACACTCGGAGGCTCCAGACATAACTGAGTTAAGGGATGAATATTTGCTTATTTTCATGTGTTGGTATATTAATAAAGAATAGTCATAATCAAAAGGAGTCACATCGATGAAAATTTGGGATCCATACCAGCATTGAAAATAAAACAGTCCTTCAGAATTATTGCGCTTTGAATTATTTAAATTTATTGTCTAGGTTGTTGATAAAATGCCCTGCCACCTGGCCCATTTTTCAAACATGTATATTTGAGTAGATAAAAACCTTCCAGCGAAAGAACAAATATGACGCATCAAGAAACAGACGTGTCTACAAAGTTTTTCTGTATTTTTTATGGGCAAAGTTTTAAAAGGACTAAAAGCAATAAAACATTTTCCGGTGTGTGTAAATAAGATCCGGAAAGCCCCGGACTGCCCTCTGCTGGTCTCAGATATAAATTATCGGTCCCTCGGAGAGTGGATGACAAGGCTGGCATCGGCGACACGTGAAATAAATGTTCCCGAAAGCGTTTGTCTTTCGCATGCAGCCAATTGCTGAATTGAATATTTCCACTCGATTTTTATTCGGTTTCTTTGCCTTTTATTTTCAATGCTGTCTCGTGATAAAGGAAACTTTTATTAACCTGGGAATCGCGTACTACGTATGAAAAAGCACATGAATATATTAACTCAATGCAGTTATACTTTACCAAACCATGTGTAGGCCCTGAAACACTGTTTACAGAGCTTTGTAAATAAAATAATCGATTTTCGTTTCAAATTTGCTTTATTAAAATTCGTTTTTCATGATTAATGACCGTTTTCCGTATCGTCAGAAAGAATTATAAATGATATTTCTTCAATCGTTTGTTGTAGATAAATGGTTCAATAAATCTGATAATGTAAATCAGACCAAATTGTTTTTCGTTTAGTACATATATTATATCTCGACTTTATATTTATTCCTTTCTCTTAGGCTTTCATGGTCCGTGTTGTTTCTTTCTAATTAACAGCCTGTCCCTGGTTAGAACTTAAAATTGAAAAATGTTATGTAAAAAACAAGGAAAACGATAATGAACTTTAACGTGCAACGATCAGCAAATTTTCTAATATATATTCTCGAGCGGATCCTCAGCTTAGCAGAGTTTCTTTTACACCAACTCTATTCCTCATCTATATTAATGACATGCTGACCGAAAACAATAATCCTGTTTGGAACTTTGCAGATGGCAGTACCCTTGTCTCCCAATTTAGATTAGAAAAACCTTTACCAGCGACTTAGACTTATCACCGCAGACAGGAGCAGATCACAACAATTAACCAAGATCTGGAGAAGGTTCAAGTCTGAGGCGACAGGAATTTGGTCCAGTTCAATGCAGCAAAAACCCAAGCAGCCACTACGGTGGGCTCTGATAATATTATGGCATGATCGACCACTCCTTCATTCTCGTCAATCGGACTTCTAGATGTATCGGTCAACAGCAATAAGTCCTGGCATGACGACGTTGCCAACATCGCAAAAATCAGCCTCGCAGAAGCTTGGTGCACTATTTCGCAACAAAAACTGTATACACCGTAGCTACTGCTCTTGCTCTACAAAGTACAAATAAGACCGTGCTTAGAATATTGCTCACAATTTGGGGTGCGGCACCTAAGCGCACCCTAAAGAAGAAGAGAGCTGTCCGTCTCGTCGGCGTCCCGGAGTTGACCCTGGTTCTGGTTAGTCTGTAACACCGTAGACATGTGGCCGAAATATCCCTGTTTCACATTTTCACGGCAGATGTTCCCAGGATTTGACCATCATCATCATGAATGAACTTTACGCCTCCCACGTTTCGGTATTAGCAAACTTCCACCCACTATCCAAAGAAATCACTTTCGAGGAAACGCCCTAACCAACTTAGCTTCACCCAGGGCTCGCACCTGTCCTGCGATCCGAAAACCTCAAGGCAGGTACGGACGCCGATAGCGGGGAAGAAGACCATCTTTTTTTTTACCCACTTTTATTCCAAAATAAAAGACCTTACTCTAATACATAAAATCCTTAACCTAACTTAACTTCTACCAACCACCTCACACCCCCACAAAGCCACTTACATTACATAAAATCCTTATCCTAACTTATTCTCTACCCACCACCTCACACCCCCACAAATCCACTTACATTTTACCTTATTTCTAATATATACATATATTACATGAGTGCATAGGTTACACGTCCATATCTGTGTCCTTTATCAATGCCCTCAACGTCTTCCCTCGAGATTTTCTCGTTCTTCCTTAGACTGATATTTCCCCATTCCTTTCCTTCCCCATATTACCATGACCATTGTCAACTGGCTTGCCTTAAAGGCCACATCGAATCTCTCACACCCAACTTCCTTACACACCTCATACAGACCTCACACTCGCATCCCACCTATCTTGTCATCTCCTCATTATTATCTCTTTTTTAGCGCTTCTGTTCTTCTTGAGCCCTAATAGACTCTTCCATGCGTCCTTCCAATTTCCCTTCCCTCGGTCCTGCCTCTCCTAGCCTCTCTATCTGCAATTTTCATACATCCTTGCTCGCCACTGTCCGATACACTCTAGCCACAATCAATCCAAACATACGTTGTGTCGTATTCAATTGCCTTTTCACCTTCGTGTCATTCGCTCGTATGCCCCACACCTCACTTCCATACAAAATCGCTGGGCTTACTACCATGTCATAAATCATCCTCGCTTTGTCCTTGTCCACTCCATGTTCATTCCTCGCTAACGCACAAAATTTTATCGCCAACTCACCCGCTTTCATCCTCGCCATCTTCAAGCCCAGGAAATCCATATACTCTTTACACTCAATCCTTTTTCTATCCATTCTACCAACCGGTTCCCGAATTTTCCCTCCTCTTTCTACAAACATAACCTCAGTCTTTCCCACATTATACTCCGCAAAACTTTCTCTTTCCCACTCATTACACTCTGGCCATGTTCTCTCCCATTTTCTCCCTATTTCGCGCACTGGCCTCCACGGAATCACAATTACTTGATCATCCGCGAAGGCCTGCCCTTTCACTCCCTCCTCTCTCTCTAGGTCAGACATCCTCCTCAGCCACCCTTCCATGCATAACAACCATGGAGTCGGCTCCAGGCTCGACCCCTGTGGACATCCTCTCCCCGGTTGTCCTTCCGATTTCCCACTCATTACCTTTCTCTCCGCTAAAAAACTGCAACATATATACCTCATACGCTTGGGCATTTCCATTCTCTCTATTTCCTTGTCAATCGTTGCCGGCCATGCCAAATTAAATGCATTCTTCAAGTCCAGGGTAAAAATCATACTGTGCAAGCCACTCTCCCTTGCTTCGCTCATCACTCGTAACATACTTTCAATCGCCCCAATCGTGACCCTTTCTCCCCTGAACCCAAACTGACTCTCATTGAACTTCAGCTCTCTCTCACACCAAGTTCTCACCGTTTCATTCAACATCCAAAACTTTCCCTAAGGTAGGTAAGAGGCTTATAGGCCTAAAACCTACCTTCGCCTTAGGGAGCCAGCGAATTCTTGCTACCTTCCAGATCTTCGGGAAGTAACCCATCTTCCAACACCTTCAATAGCGACCCCCCAATACCTTCCCATATTGCCTTCATCGCCTCGTTGGGTATCCTGTCATCTCCACAAGCCCTCCTTTTCTTAAGGTCCAAAATCGTATTTTCTACCTCCATTCCTCCTATCTCCACGTTATACCTCACGTCCCTAGCTAACTCCCTGTTGCTCACCATATCCACCACGTACCGAGTCCTCTCCCCTTTCTCCTGGGGTGACAACTTCGGGGGATATGTATATCCAACAAAAATATATCCTCCTCATCCTGGTTCGAAGCCTCTTTTCCTTCCCCATTCTTCATCGCTTTACTACCCTTACGTATCCCTGTCTTCCTCAAGAAATCCCACACTCTCTCCCACGATTCATTCTCAGATATACTCTCAATTTCTATTCTTACATGTTCTATCTTCTTGATCTTTACCTGTCAGACAGTCGCGACAGACGGCAAGAGCGCACCCGTTCGTTGACTGGAAACGCCTAGAACGTCGCTTTACAAGAACTCGTTTTCTGCCGCACTACATCACTGTAAAACTCACTTCGAGGACATCTGTTTCCCCGTAATTACAAACTACAACTATTCAAGAATCGTGTCAATCAACAAAACTTAAAGGCTCAGCTGGCGCTCAAATCCGACTCTGAAAATGGTATCTCTGGCTGACTCCCCAACCTTAAAATTCTGCCCCAGTGCTTACATGCAAAGAAACTTCCGGCAGTTCCCCTGGATGCTCCTTTTCAAGTAGAGCAAAGTCGAACCTACAATTATCTGTTCATTTAGAGTTAAACCATTAAGTGTCTAAAGTGAACTAATCTCTGAGTTATAACTAAGTCTGCCATTAAATCAGTCGAGACTAAAATAGTCATCTTAATTAAACAGCCAACACTAAATCTAAATAAAAAAACAATTCTCTTAAAAACACTATTATAAGCAGTAATCAAGACTTATGAATAATTTAAGTATACCTCCAACGAAAAGACATGCACATTATAATTTTATCCGAGATAGTGTAATGTCGGTAGCGGGTAACTACTAACCTATGATCCTGATAGGGGCAGAGCTACTTCAACGATGCGCCCCTGCCCACGCGAGCCTTGGTTTATCTCCAAGCACCATATGGGGAAAATAATTGTCCCATCACCCATTTTCCTGTCAAACCTATCCTTACCCCTCATTATCCCTAATCACTTCACCAACCCGCAACTGGCCAGCGATGTGAAGTATGGTCAAAATCTCCGTAATCAAGCCAAACCAGAAATGTCGAATCATAAAACTTTATTACCCCAGGTGAGTAGAGTGATCAACTCAGAATCTCACACTGTCTTATTAGCCAGCCCTGCGGATTCTGGGGAGGGCAAACATTCGGCTAGGAAATTAAAAAACAAACAGAAAAACATCCTTATTGCGACCTATAATACACGCACGATGAGAACAGAAGAGCACCTTGAAGAACTGGAAAAGGACATAAATTCCATCAAATGGGATATCATTGGATCATTGGAAACGCGCCTACCTGAAGAGAAAACAACGATCTTAAAATTTGGTCACTTACTATATCAGAAAAACGTCGATACAAACCACCATTTGGATGGCGTTGGATTTTTAGTTAACAGAAGAATTAAACATATGGTGGGCAAACTTCATGCCATATCCGAGAGAGTCATATACATGATAATCAAACTGAGCAAACGTTATACAATGCAAATAATAAATGTATATGCCCCGACAAGTTCTTCAGAAGATATAGAAGCAGAACGATTCTTTGAAAATATATCTACCGCAAAAAGCATGGAAAAATCACACTTCGTAGTGGTAATAGGCTAATAGGGCATTTTAATGAAAAAGTGGGGAAAAGAAACCAAGACCACACAGGGTGTGTCGGAAGCTATGGACTAGGGGAGAGGAACAACAGAGGAAATTTGTTTGTAGACTTCCTCAGCAATGAAAACCTCTACTGCCTAAACACATTTTTCAAGAAGCCACCCCAACGCAAATGGACATAGAGAAGCCCAGACAATTTAATAAAAAATGAGATTGATTACATTCTTTCAAACAATCGTAAATGCTGCAAAAACGTCTGAGTTTTAAATAGAGTCGACACAGGAAGCGACCACAGAATGGTCCGTTCATGTTTTAACATTGATACCAAAATCGAAAGAAATAAGTTAATCAAGCAACCTAGATTTCCAAGAAGTGAAGAACTGGAAGCGATGCAGGAGGAATTCCAAAAAGAACTAGCAGCAACACATCTACCATCGGATGAAGTTCTCGAAAATAATATGGATATAAATCAACTCAATGAAAAATTGATAACATCTATAAAAACAGCAGCTAAGAAGATCTGCACAAAATCTAAAAAAACCATGAAATTCCAAACTTAGCACAACCACCGTGCAAATGATGAAATAAAACGAGAGTTGGAAAAAGGAACCGAAGAGCACAAATTACTTAACAAATCTGTAAAGAAAGCCATCCGTAGAGATATGAGATCACACAGAATCAGAGTGATACGAGACACCATCGAAAAAAATAAAAACATGAAAGTTCTCAAATCAAGACTGTCCAGTGGAAACCAAATAATTACAAATATAAAAAACAAACACAGTATAGTTGTATCAGACCCTCAGCAAATTCCACAAGTCATTGAAGAATTCTACGGGGAGTTGTATTTGTCTGGGATGCCTGCTGCGGAAGATAACTGTCATCGGGTAACAGTAACAAATGTGGGCTCAAAAGACCTTCCAGAGATATCCCTAGAGGAAATAAGAACAGTTCTGCGCATGATGAAGAACGGTAAATGCCCGGGAGAAGACAATGTTACAGTGGAAATGTTGAAATTTGGAAGACGTAAGATATAGAAAACCCTATAGACTCTGCACAACAAAAGTCTACAGGATGGTAGAATACCGAATCCTTGGTATAATGCAGAAGTTGTGCTTTTGCTCAAGAAGGGGGATAATACAAATCACCAAAACTACCGTCCTATCAGCGTACTGTCACACCTCTATAAACTTTTAACTAAAATACTTACCATCCGTCTTTCAAGAACTAGATTTCTGTCAACCAGTGGAGCAAGCCGGGTTTCGAAGCGAATACAACACAATTGACCATCTACAAACATTGCGAACCCTAATAGAAAAAACAACACCTTGTATTTGTTGATTTCCAAAAGGCATTTGATTCTATAGAAACATGGTCCTTTTTAAATGCCCTCAACAACGCCAGAATAGATTCTAGGAATAGTGCTCTTATAAAAAATATATATGAGCACGCAACAATGCAAGTAAAAATTAAAGACGACACGAAAACAGATAAAATCAAATCGAGGAGTACGTCAAGGGGATACAATATCGCCAAAGTTATTCACTTTGGCTCTAGAAGACGTCTTCAAAAAGATTCAGTGGGAACAAAAGGGAATAAAGATTGATGGATCATTTCTAAATAATCTACGCTTTGCAGATGACATCGTCATCATTTCCAGCAACTTATGCGAACTAACAGAAATGTTGCATCAATTATTGAATGAAGCTTCTAAAAGTATAGGGCTGACAATGAACATAAGCAAAACCAAAACAATGAACCCCGACAATGCTCATATCAACATAGGCGATCAGATAGTTGAGAATGTCAAAGAATACGTTTATCTAGGTCGTACAATCAAACTAGGAAAAGAAAATCAAACAGCGGAAATAACTAGACGAGTGAGACTCACGTGGGCTTGGAAATTTAAAACAAAATTAGAAGAAGGACCAGAGTTATAGACGTAATATCACAAGTGGCCGAGTTAAAGTGGAGCTGGATAGGGCATGATGCACGCCAGAACAGTTAAAATGGACCCTCAGGGTTGTACTTTGGCGACCCAGAGAAACAACGAGAAGTAGAGGTAGGCCACAGTGGCGCTGGATAGATGATATCAAGGAAGAAGTAGGTCGAAGCTGGTTCCGGACAGCACAAGACTGACAGAAGTGGAAGAGACACGGAGAGGCCTATGTCCAAAAACGGATGGAAGAAGGCTAAAGAAGAAGAAGAAGAAGAAGAAGAAGAAGAATTGTAATGTCACGCTGTACCATCACAGGGAAAGTGTTTTAAAATGATCCATTGTGATGTTCGTTTACGTTTAGAATCCTAACTGGAATCCATTATTTTCCGGTTTTACAATAATACTAGCAGCAACCACTCCGTCACTCACTTCATCATTCACTATCACGCTCATCTATCTCATCCGTGTAACAATATTTAATTACTTCACATCGTGGGGGTATTGTCGTATAGTAGTCACATTTTGACTGTAAGGGTATGGTTACTTTATTATTTTTACTACAGAGGGAAATTAAAAAATTCTCGTAATCAATTACTGCTCCGTATCTCGAAAAAAATCGGCTAACTAATACACCAGGTATACTATCGTCAAACTTATCAACAATAAAAAATTCATTATTAATATTCTCAGCATTTATCGTAAACGAAATATTTGTCGAACCTACTGATAATGTTGAACCAGAAATTCTATTCATATTTACTTTCTTAATTGTGTTTATAGTTTCACGCTTACTCAAATATTCAGCAAAAGTGCAACTAATACTCGTCCCGGTATCAATTAAAAATAAGAACTCGTCCGTTCCATACCTTATGCTTATGTAATTTAATACATTAATATTTAAATTAAATACTTCTGAATTATTAACATTATGGGCCTCGAAAAAACTGCTGCTGCTGCCTTTGGCTTACACTATTATGATTACCACGGTTATCGAATATATTGCTATTGTGTCTTCCGCGATTACCACGACTATAGGATTTATTAAAATTACCTCGACCTCTCATGTGAAATATATTAGGACCGCAGGAAAAATTACAGTTTTTAACCAGTTCTTCCTCTTTCGCGCCTATTACCGCGTCTTTCAAATTTCCATACTTTCTTGCCTTCACGATAGTTCTTAATTCGCTATTCCTTAATCCGTTCGAGAATGCACTTATTGTATTGCATTTTCTCATTAACTCCGTGTAAGACTGGTACAGCAGAATAATGATGTTCGCTTGAGCTATCGTCAAATCAACTAAAAAAGTTTCGATTACTTTAGCATATTCATCGATAGTCTTTACACCTTGTTTTACACAATGCATTTGTTTCGATAAGGCCGCAGCTGATTTTTTGGTTAGTAAACGGACTTTCATATCAATACCTACAGTTCAATGGCGTCAATTAATTGCCTCCTCGGTACCATCCATCGACAGCAACAAGGACGCTACTGTCCTTAAATGAAATTTTTCCGACATACTTGTTATATTACTATTAATCCTAGTCCTACCTAAAGTTTCTTCTTGACTAATTACCCTTTCTTGTCGTTGGTTAATAATCTTTTGCGAATTAGTAAGATAATCCTCGATCGGTCTAAAATACTCTTTAAAACTTTGCTCTGGGTCTTCCATCTCTAGGTTGATCTCTTTTTTAAGGTTATTAAATTTATTTTCTAACTTTCCTACGTCTATCGATAGATTACTTAATCTAGCTAAACTTTTACGACGTTCTCTTGACTCTTTCCTAATATTTTCTAAAATCTTACATAAATCTATAATTTCACTCAACTGTACCATACTACTACCAAAATTTAAACCGAAAATTATACATAGCCTCCAAAAATTATTAGACTTTCTCTGCCCGCTTTGCAGCATCTCTTGACTCCGTCTGACTTCGTTCCGTATCTTCTTTTCCATGTCTTTCTTCACTCGGTAGATACAGTACGCTACAGCAGCTAAGGCAGCTACACAGAAGGCTACAACTCCCAAAAGTTTGCTTATTGAAAATCTTTTAGCAGTATCCTGAGTTACACCTTCACTGACACCTGCTTGATTTACCAAAGCTTCTGGGGCCCATTTCTTGGTACCGCTTTGTCGCACTAACACCAATTTACTTAGTTACTTGCCAACAGTATGCAAGGGCTGGCAGGGTCGCCATGTGATGTTCTCGGTTAGGTTCGCCAGTATCGTTGCATACTGAAGGAGACAACTCGCGTAGTTTTAAGGTGTTATTAGTAAAACATAAATACTTGATAATACACTAATAGGAATCTAATGGGAAAAAGTTCTCTGTACATACATAAATGTACATCTATAAATAATCACTTTCAGGGTTTGTCTATATTATACTTAACCTCTAAACAATTACTATTATTTAATTATCATGAATGCTTATTAATAACGCCAACGAATTCATGGTTGTCCTAGATTCTGTCCTCCCATACCAGTATAATAATTTTCTAAATTATGGAATCCAGTACACCATGCTTTTTGTTGAATATCTTTTGTGAGTGTACACCACCGTAATAAAAATAAATAATTTTTTGTTTCATGTGCATTGGAAGTCCTATAGTTCTCTCCTGTGCGTGCGTTTTGTGGCAATTTCGGAAATTCAATGTTCATATAATGAGTTGATGCATGTTATATTTAAACACGTTGTACGTATCTAAATCAGCCGAAAAGCTAAGCCGCAATTAGCATATCACATTGCGTAATTTCATTTATTACGGTTAGCGTAAGTTAAGAAAATTCCCTTAGAACATAAAGTTATTAAGGTAAAGAGCCGACTCAGCGAGAAAAATAAAACGGAAAATTCTTTATCCTCGCGGCCCGTAACCCAAGACGGCCATTAAAAACAACACATATTTAAAGCTGAGACAATTACGGAGGGCCGTAACTACGGTTTTCGTATAGTTAAACCGTGGCTGCATAATCCGCAGACACATAAAGCAGATATTATGATATTCCTCGGCCTGATGAGATTCTTTAATCTTGGCAAGTGCTAAATTTTACTTGTTTTCTTCTGGAAAATTAAATTTCGGCTCATACGAAAATTCCTTTTATATTTCCGAGAGATACCGTGTAATTACGCGGGATACTTTAAAGTTTTCGTTCGTAACCCAGAGATGCTCGAGACGAAAACTTAAATTAACAGCACCTTCCTTTAAGATTTCAATATTAATATGGAAGTCTATACTTTAATGTAGTTCGCTCATTGCGATTGGAGGCATAATGTTATAAATAGTAAATTAAGGGGAATGCAGATGAAAATCATCATTATTTCGTATTGACGTGCTGAGATATACATTTTGTTCATATTGCTAATTTTATTTAATTCTGAATAATGTAACAGCCAGAAAGTTATAGTAGACACTAATCAGAACTTTAACATTCACACTCACTATCATGGGGATTTGTATATTGTTTGAATTTCAAAATAAATCTGCGCACATAAAAGTGATATCCTCATATATTGGTCATATTACCGGTATAATACTGCTTCTCTAATTAATTACAATAAAATACTGGGGTGTGCAGTCTCGTCTCGTTGTAGTGGTTTGGCCATTTGTTTTCACAATGTCCTCTTATGTCATGGTCCTCTGGAAAGGGCGAAAGGGATCACACATGTGCTTGCCTTAAATAAGTGGCTTTCAGCGGCTTAAAATCGAAATTTAATTCGCGAGCGCCCAGTCAAAAATATAAGCTTCGCTTGATATGTTCATACTTAAATGTGTTACATGTCAAATTAGTATGAAAACATGTAACAGATAGAGGTCGAATAAAGTCAGTTATTTCACCTTTAATCCTACATCTATTATGCTAGTCCGACAGCTAAATATAATACTACTTAGTCGTTTAGATCCTGCATGGTTGTCGTATGACAACAGCCTTTTATCGAGCTGTTCCAGGGGAAATTGAGAATTCTGTAGTCGTATACGTAACTTGATTTTCTCGGGCTGTTGGATAGAATCAATCAAGCTTTATGAGCAATAATTTTCACTCGCTTAGCACATAATCAATCAATACAGCGTACTGTATTCTGGCCATCGCTATCCAGAAACCTTCAAAGTTATAGGCAATTATACCAGTACATTTCAAAACATTCAATAATTCTTTTACCTTCCCTAATAATCAGCTTCTCGATAATAATATACATTAAAACAGTCTCACGGATGTCAGAAATATTAATTTAGGAGGAGTTTGTTGGTTATTTTCTGAATTTGTTTCAATATTTAAAAGGAAAAGTTAAAAATTCAGTCAATGTTCATTTCTGATATGAGGGCCTTCAGACTTCAGACGAGACAGCTGACTTTGACAAGAAGTGTTGGTTTTCTAACTTGAGGGGTATCTTTGGTATGTTGCCAGGTGTACATGTTTCTCTAGCAATTCTCGTGCGATTTTGATATGTTTGCGAAGCAAGCCAACAAGAAACAACATAATTTATTGAAACCAGTAGTGTGTTGTAGACGGCGCCATCTATCCGTAACCTGCTAAGTTTATCGGAGATAGACAGTACTATACTATAGTAATTATTGGCTACTACTTTATCTGTGTATGTCAGGTGAACCTAGACAAATGCATCAGAAAATTTGTACCTTCTGTACCTTCCGTTCTTCTTCACCTGCCGATTCATCCATAGACGCATTTCGCCGTATAACTTCTCGTCAGTATGGCTATAGGGACAGCAGATGAGAGAAGGGTACTTGAAACTTTAAACAAACCGAGTGAAATTCAAACCAGTAGTGTGTTGTAGCCGGCGCCATCTATCCGTAACCTGCTAAGTTTATCGGAGATAGACAGTACTATACTATAGTAATTATTGGCTACTACTTGACCTGTGTCTGTCAGGTGAACCTAGACAAATGCATCAGAAAGTTTGTACCTTCTGTACCTTCCGTTCTTTTTCACCTTCCGACTCATCCATAGACGCGTTTCGCCGTATAACGGCTCGTCAGTATGGCTATAGGGTCAGCAGATGAGAGAACGGTACTTGAGGCTTTAAACAAACCCAGCGAAATTCAAACCAGTAGTGTGTTGTAGCCGGCGCCATCGAGTTTGTTTAAAGCCTCAAGTACCGTTCTATCATCTGCTGACCCTATAGCCATACTGACGAGCCGTTATACAGCGAAATGCGTCTATGGATTAGTCGGCAGGTGAAAACTTTCTGATCCATAATTTATTGATATCCTACCATTAGTTTGATGTTAAACGACTTAACTGAGCTTTCGCTTGATGTACGCAGGCAAGATGATTTAGTGGTTGCGTTGTGCTCCCTAAATTTGGCAACACCGCCCGGTTGTTTCGTAGCTGGTTCCAACAGAGACGCAGGCTCTTGGCTAAAGGTGCGTTTTGGCCTGAATTATTATGCCGCGTATTATGCGTTTTTGATGTCAGGAGTTTAAAATGGCCGCGGGCCGATATCAAGTAGTTTTTGTTTGTCTGGTCATTGCGGATAATGGTTTTATGGTCGGTTTCCTTTGTCCTGTCAGCAATACATAAACTAAGTACACGTTTTCTTGCGTATTGAAGATGTTATTAAGTTTGGTGGTAACCATTTTGTTGTAGGGCAATATAAAGCTGGCCTATTGGTCGAATTTTTTCTGGCTCTTTAACATTGAACTTGGCGTTCGAGGCGGACCATCTTGACTTGAGCTCGTTCTCTTTTTTGGTAAACCCTCAAAAGAGGAGGGAGTGCGTAAGCTTGATAAAAAGATTAAGATTTTCTAATTCTCCCCTTACGGGGATAATCTTATTTCGGGCTAGAGAAGTTGGCATAGTTACCAGATTGGTGGAATAAATTTATTAACTGTGCATTGGTTGGATTTTATCTGAAGTTAAGATTTCTTTTGGTAACGGGCCACGCGCGGAAGATTTTGGAACAAAATACGCCATTTCCTTCTTCAAGGGGTACCTGTAGGAGAGAGCCTTGCTCCCATTCGTCATCACTAGCAAAACCTTAGGTAGATAGGGTTTTTATTTGGAGCGAGTTAAGTAGCTAACCAAGTAGCTGCCCGTCAGTCCGGTTGATTGTGTTTTTTTTTGGTACTGACTGCAGCCACAGAGATAGGAGTACTACCTTAATTTACCACTGAGATTTTACGGGTCCTAGGGCGCCTAGCAGCCTGCGTTTAGAAGGCCGAATGTGATATCGGCGGAGACCAAATGAGATAAGTCTAGTTTAAATTTATGTTGTACACATGTTCAGAAGCACATGTGATCTTTCTACAAAATATTATTTGCGTGTTATTAGTATCTTCGGCGTTGTATTAGATTGCATGTTTATTTCTTTCTGCATTGTATTGGTATAGCCGCTTTGGAACGGTTTAGATGTAAGTATAGCTTACTGAGGCTAATTTAAATATAAAAACTAGTGTGGTTCAACTAATGCTGATAGTTTTTTTCGTTATATTTTCTTATTCTAACAATTAAATTTATATTGTGGTAATTGAGAAACATTGTCATTCCGACTGTTAACTGTTTGATTATAATAATTTTACATAATGGTGCTTCATAACTGATTCGTTAAGATTAATTTATGTACAACTGCGACACGTATACCATGGTAGACGTGCACAAGGTTTAGTAGCAATAGGTATTATACTGATAACTCTTAATTATTAGTTGATGTGACAATAGTTACCTTATGCATGTTGCGTTTATCATTAACTTGTTGGGATTGATTTTGGACCTTTCGTAATAATTTATTATGTTATATTATTACTTCCGATATAGCCAAACGTGCCTAACAATTGTTCAAATATTATTTTACCTGTAATTCAATTTAATTAAAATTACAGTCTGTATGTATACACAACTGATCTAGTTCTATATTTGTGAGCATATATCAGGATATTATTTGTTTTCAATTGAGCTGTTTTATATTTTTTATTATATTTTCATTCATTTTGTTTATTGAACATCGAGCCTAACAAGCACCCAATAAACTTAAACCTTTTATTTGTTCTGAAATAGCTCAACCAAACAAGTGTAGTTAATAATCATTTGATTTTGAATCGCCCTTAAGAATTCTCAAGACCGAGGATGTTCTAGTTTGGGTTTGCGGATTTAGTCATTTCAAACTGGTGGCGCCCTGGTTAAAGTAAATAATTCATCCACTCCCACGCCGATGAGCAGTCGGAGCACATGTTGCGCTGGCCGCATCCTTAAGGGTAGGTAATATCTTATTTATTTTATATTGCTAACTGCAACAAATTGTACCACGATTTTTTAATTTGAAAAAATACATACCTTGTATGGGTGTAGTGAACTCTAGTCCCAATGCATTCCAGTTTGTTTTTGAAGCAATTGGACCTTGTGAATTTTTGTAATCATGGACGGGTTATCTTTGCTTACCTTTGGTATATTTGGTTTTACAGTGTTCATTTAGTAGTTCATACTTTCTCCTTTCAGTTTTTGCAATTTCTTTAGTTTTCCTGAAAAGAACGGGGTTGAATAAAGCTTTTAAAGCGTAAAAAGTTAAGAAGACAAACTCGCAATAAGTCATTTTGCAACAATTAACTTTACCTCATTTTGTAATTGCTACTGCATGATAAAAGATTTGTGTGCTTATACCATCATAAAATGCCGTATTGTTTCGGCTCTGAGTAAGTTTCTATCATATAGCCTTCGCTTTAATTAATTTCTTAGTGTTTGACATTTCAGGAATCGTGTCAATTGACATATTGATTTGACGTTTTGCTGTGCGCCTGTCGATGCTATTGATCTTGCTTTTGGGATTGCTTGTTGAGGATTAATACTAAATATTACAGATACGGTATAGAGCATCCTAGTGGAAGGAAAAACAAGAATCAGGAATGATTTGGAACTCGGATGTCGCCATAGCTCGTGGAAATAGGTTGACCGAAAACCTTTAGCTGAATTTTTAGTATCCCAGTTGAATATGTCCACCGTGAGTTGGGGTGAGTGGTTATCAGATCAAAGTCATGGATGATTGTTTCAAATGTTGACGAGAAGCCTTCCTTATGTGTGACATGCAGCAGGAAGCTTGTAGATGATTGGCTAGTTTTTAAAGAAACTTCTGGTAGATGTTGCTCGTAGTCTTCTTTTTATCCTTTCCAGAAATCAAATAAGGGCCACTCTTCAAAATTCGGCCGTGATTGGCAATGTTGACTTTGCACTAATATAGTTTTGTGAAATATGCTTGTCGTGATCTTCTACTCGACTTATTATTGAGTCTCAATCTAACGATTTTCTTTTATTATCCGAATTTACAATTTGAATAGCGAGCTATACTATAAAAAATTCGATTTCACAGCAATATATGTTAAATATATTGTTAGAATATCTTAGTGGATTCGTGAAGTGTGAACGGAACATGATCATGTTTTGGTAATTTTACTAACTGATTATTTAGTGTTTATTTTCATTCATTCGGGTAATCATTAGTAATTATCGATCGCCTATTTGACTGGTTGCCTAAGGAGTAATTCATTATGTGTACCGCAATAGGTAAGTGTTTTGATTTTAATTAGTTTGTTTCTCTGTTACTTGGCAAAACAGATACGACATTTTATATTTAATATTTTTTCGTTTCGTTATTTCAATTCTTAATAACAAGATCTCTTCTGCTATAAGTCAGCGGTAGGCTGCCTTATTAATTTAAATTCATAGTTTTCAACTATTATAGTACTTTGGGTATTAATCTGAGGGAAGTAATTTTTTTCAAGCAGCGCATCATTTACACCAAGTAATTCAATCTTTGACCTTCTTTAGATTCAGTTATGGCTCTCAAGAATAATTTTAAGTAGCAGCGAGTACCGTACCACAGCATCATCAGAGTTGTTTTTTTATTTACTGTAGATAATAAAGCCGTTCATTAAATAATAAAATATCAAAGGATCCATTCATCACAGTGAAAGTGCTTTAAACAGTCGTTTCTTATCACTCTCGAGTTTAATATATATTCTTCTTACTATTATTATTATAATTACCATTATGACATTTACATTTTTTATTAAAATTTCTGACGCGACTAAATTTCATCCTATTAATCGAATTTATTTCGAATGCCACATTTGTCCTAATCCCCTCAAAAATACAAATATAGTTTGATCTCCCTATCTATTTCCCTCCCCTTCTGTTATACTTTTAGCGTGGTAAAAACTTGAACAACGATTTTTCTGTCGAAATAACAAAAAGACGGATTGAGCAAATGTCTGTGAGTTAAATGAAATTGAGTAGACTTCGAGGACTGGCTGTTTGCGGTATGCGTCATGATTCAAATCTTTCAGATAACGGAGAAAAGGATATGGAAAGACGTAAGCTAATTTACCTCTACTTTTTCAGCGAACTTTTATGTCTTCATTAAAAATAATATAAAAAAAATATTATAATTGACTATAAAAATACTTTTAAATATTTGTGTAGCAGAGGAACGTTTTCTACTACAGACAGAATTATATTTTCTTGTGCGTGCTATTCTCAGTCTACGTATTTTGGTACTCATATCTTTTATAATACGGAAACTTCTTCCACCGTAGAGATGTATTAACACATGTTACTCTCACTCTTTCTCCGCAAAAAAATATCGTTTCTGCTATTATGCATTAAAGTTATTATTCATAACTGAAGAATGCATGGTTGTCATATTCTTAAATACAAATATATTGAGCAGTTTCTTCCAAATGGATTACTTTATGTTGAAAACTCTGGAGAGGCTGTGTGAGCGATATTTGAGGGACTGCATACTGGTCAACCGACCGCTGTATCCCAACCAACATGCGTACAGTTCGGGAAGATGGACCGACACGTCCCTGCGTATAGCAGTGAGCAGGATCGAGAGGTCGCTGAACAATAAGGAGTCCACCTTAGGCGTATTTATAGTTATTGAGGGTGCGTTTGATAAAACCAGCTTTGGGAAAATCAATGCAACCTTAACAAACAGAGGCGTCCCTCCTGCTGTCAGTGGCTGGATTTTCAACATGATTTCAAAGGGACGCATGAAAATAAAGGTGGAAGACACTGTAGTGAGAAGCACCGTTGCCAGACGCTGCCCACAGGGAGGCGTTCTATCGCCACTGCTATGGAACCTTGTTCTCGACAGCCTTTTGCATCGCCTCAACTTAGATGGGTTCTACATTAATGCATATGAAGACGATTTTACGATACTGCTCAATGGAAAGTTCGAAGGAGTTCTGTGTAATCGTATGCAGGGTGTCCTTTGCTTAGTCGAAGAGTGGTGTAGGGAGCACTCCCTGTCGGTAAACCCCCGGCAGACGGAAGTGGTGTTCTTCACCAGAAAAAAGAGGACGGAGCCACTACTAGTGAAGATTCGGATGATTCTTAGAATCGAATATCTTGCATTCGAATACTTTTGAGAATCGAATGATTATTCGAATACAAATGTTTCAATTAGCGATTCAACCTCTCAAGATTTCGACTTCGAAGTCTCGTTCTCGAATTCAAATTTACAAATTGTCTGATTCTGGATTGTTTGATCTTGAAGTCTTCATTCTTGATACATTTAAGCATAAGAGCAAAATATTTTACAAAGCGAAAGCATTCACGATTAAAAAATAAAATATTGGTTAAAAGTTGTTTTGTTTAGATATTATGCAAAATTTGATTAAAGATTTACTAAAATCATCACTTTTTAATAATTTAAATTTGAATTCCCAAAACTCCTTATTTTCTGCATATTGCAAAAATATGCATGCCATACCTGCCGATTACCGCATTTAAAATTAGTAATATGTTTACCACAGAAGAAAAATATTCAACAATTTAAAAACTACCACAGTAATTAAACTACTCTATTTTATACTTTTTATAGTATAACAAAGGGAGCCATTATTTATTGCTCAGACGGCAGACCAGCATAATAGAACAAGTTATATTATAATCGCATTTAACGCGAATTGTCCCGATTCATATTTCATTTCGATTCGACCAGCATTCGAGGGACGATTAATTCGTTGTTAGCGCATTCGAATATTTCTGGTATTCGAATTCTCCGTTTAGAATCGCATGCATTCGAATGCAAGCGAGAATCGAATACTTCGATTATTTGTATTCGAATAGTCCCTCACTAGCCACTACGGCCTTCGACCCTCCTAAACACACAATTAAATTTTGCGCTTAAGGTAAAATACCTTGGGGTCACCTTCGATGCAAATTTAACCTGGAATCTTCATTTAGAACGAAGATTAAAGAAGGCATACATTTCTTATGAACAATGCCGCAGGACCGTGAGAAAAACCTGGGGGATGAAACCCAGGGTCGTAATGTGGATCTATATTGCTATCACCATGGGTCTTATGATTGCCTATAGAGGCGTAGTTTGGTAGTCCAAGAGTCAACAGAATACGACAATACTTAAGCATATTCAGGTACAGAAAACTGCCTGCCTAACCATAACAGGAGCGATGAGAGCAACCCCAACCAGAGCCATGGAAATAATGTTGTACTTGCTGTCTAATGTTATCGAAGGGAGGTGGCTCTGACTACATTGCTGAGGCTCAGAGTCGTTGATGTGCAACCCAGCATAGAATGCGGAGAGACTAGACGCCACCTGTAGGGAGGGGTAGTCGGAAGACTGCCACTACTGCAGGTCAGCGCAGACAGCATACCTTCCAAGTTTGTTTTCGACAAACTATATGATGTCCAAATAAAATCAAATGAGCCTATAACCGAAGGTGCGGTTAGCATTTTCGTGGATGGCTCAAAAACCCGGGAAGGAGCAGGCTTACTTCCGAAGCTTGCGAATTGAACTCAAATGGTCTATGGAGGGACACGCAAGCATAATTCAGTCTGAACTTGCTGCTATATCCATAGCTGCAAAAGAGATTGCTTGTAGAAATACTGAAGACAATGCTATTAAAATCTACACGGACAGTATACAAGCACTACTGGCCCTGAAAAGATAGGGTCAGTACTAGAATGCCACAATTCGCTGGAGAATGCCGCCCGGAAAAACAGAATTTCTGTGTGCTGGGTTAAAGGACACGCACAGTGCGAAGGTATCAAATTAGCGGATAAATTGGCTAGAAAGGCATTTACAGCAGATTTAAACATTATGGGAGCCGGCTCTTCAAACCTACCTATCGCCACGTTGGTACATATGATAAAAAAGATCTCCCATTAGGACCTTAGAGCAGGATGGGACGAAACAACTAGCTGTCAACTGGCCAGGGAATGAAAAGTGATTATTCATAACTCAGAAATGTATGATTGCCGTGTTCTTAAATATAAAAAATGGGGCGCTTTCTTCCAAATGCATGACTTTATTTTACATATAATCGTTAACCATGCTGTAGAGATATGTTTATGCCAGATTCTATCTGAAAGACAGCGTTAAAGTAAATAGAATGCATATTATTATTTTTTGTATGTGCTCTTCTTATTCTGTGTATTTTGGTAATCATATATCTTGTAATATGGTACATGCCATTCTTTTTCTGCAAACAATATCCTTCTGGTATTATGCCACTTCCATATTACATTTTTTTGAAATATATTACTTCAAGAGTTGATATCGCCATTTATTTATTATACATTATGCTTATTTTCTATTGATTTCTAGTATAGAAATGTAGGAACTTGTCAAAATGCCAAGCTACAAGAAAAGAAGAAAATAACAAAAGGACACAAACATGTACACACTAAACAATTTTGCTTAATCTAGAGACTGAATAATTCGTCCAATCGAAAATAGCAGTATTCTAAAAGTAACATTTTTTTCACAGCATTTTTAAATTCATAAAGCATCTATAAATACTTTCCCATCAATCATAAAAAACATTACGACAAATTAATTACGAGATTATTTTCCTTTGAGCTGCCCCCTCTGCTATTTCCTTTCTCTTTTTCCGAAGAGCCAGTAAAAAGTTGAGCGGCGCTTTTTCTGCAAAGATAACAAAAAGGCAGATTGAGCAAATGTCTGGCGAAATTAAATGAGATTGAACAGAATACGAGAGCTGGCAGTTTGCGGTATCTTGCGCGATGTACTTCAGGATTAAATCCTTCGACTAAAACCGGTTAGATAGGGATAGAGAAACGAAAGGGATTTCATTGTCTACGATAACTGGAAGCTGTTAAAATTTGAAAGTAATTGACGATCTAGTGTAACCGACTTCGACTGAGCTAACTAGAATTGAATTTTTAATAACAATAATGTTAATATAGCTAAAGTGTTTAGTGTGAGGAAAATACCTTTCAAATAAAAGTGAGAAAATAGAGAGTTAAAGTTGTATCTCAAGCGCATCCCTTATAATAATTGAAGTTGACAGCCCATACAGTAATGCGGTTGTTTAGGTAAATGACAGCTTCGCAAGCACGGACGTGATAAGGGCAGCAGATTCATTTAGGCTTTTAGAGTAAAGATGTACGAAACATCCTTTGTACTTAACATGTTTACTCATAAACGGAAATAAATCTATTGAATTAATCTGCATAAACAATGAATAACTGAAATAAATTCAGAAATTTTCTTCTTTAGCCAATTTATTTTAAACTTTTCGCTAAATGAAAAATCATTTCTTGACAGGTATTTCAAGTAAATCATAAATTAAGCACGCGGAATCATTTGAATATAATCTCCTCGCTACAAAAAGAATAATAGAGATTTGTTTTAAAACAGCGAACGAAGCTCCACATTTTGATATAACTCATTACTCAATAACGTACAGAGTGATTTGGGAAACAAGTTTTTTAATTTACAAATGTAGAACTAAATGAATCAGTTTCAATTATTTGATCTGTTGAAGTTCCATATTTTAAAAACCGTCAATATTTGTTATATTTTTACAGATTTTGTATGGATTTTCTAATTTAGTTTTCGGTAATTTATTGCACAGTTAAGTTTATATTATAACATATATCTTTTCCTCAAGTTTTTTTATGGCCTAATTGATGTTCGAGATATATAGAGCATTATGCGGGCCCTTTTCATCGCTCTAAACTGATAAGCCACCTCAATCGCAGAAATCGCGCGAAACTGACGATTTTATTACTAATGAGCTCTAGTATTAGGGGAAAAATACTGTTAAGGAGCTAATAATTCACGACAAAGTTCCCAACGTTACCGATGTTTAGCTTCTAGAGAGATATTCTGGGTGTTAGGAATCTAAAGAGTATTTAAAGGTAACGTGGAGCATTTACTGATATATTGTGATTTATTATAATAAAGTGACGTCAAGATTTTCTAATGCTGTGTTTGTATAAAAATAATCATAATATTTATATTTATTTTAAAATAACTTTAATTATCAGATAAAATGTTTAAAAGAGAAATGATTTTCTAACAAACCGGGTGGGCTCTGACATCAATTATTTCTGAATAAAACTAAAAAGCAGCGTTTGAAATTCGATGGTATCAGTATCAGTATCAGTAACAGAAGGGGTGGCCCCTAGCGGGCCTTGCACATGGGTCATCAATTGGGCCCATTGTGCACCCAGCCCGCATTAGAGAATCTCCGACATGCCAGTCTTCCTTTAAAAAGCCCGCATCTCCTTCAGACTAACACGACGCACTGAATCTGGCTCGATCGGTGTGGCGCCAAAGATTCTGAGTCTTGCCCACGCGAAGGCGGGGCATTCCGTAAGTAGATGGTATGGGGTCTCATCGTCATCCATGCATCATCTACACTCCCCCTGTTCTGCAATTCTCAGTATAGTCAGGTGCCATCTAAGCCTACATTGCCCTGTGTAGCATCCTACCAAGGCCCTGCACTTCTTCCTAGGTAGGCACAACAACCCCCTGGCGAGACTCTTCGCGGGCCCATGTATCATGAGCCTCATCCGTCTCATCCCCGGAGTCGTCCGCTATAATATCCCTGGGGCCGACCCTTCGGCCTCCAAAGCTCTTTCGCGAACCCTCTGGGCGATCCCCATACAGGGATCAGGCCCTGAGTATCTGCATGCGGAGTCATCTCTGCCTAAGGCGCCAGCGGTCTTGTTTCACGGTATACCCGAGTGTCCTGGTACCCAGACCAGCGTAACTTTTTTAAACTTTGCAAGTTCAGTCAGCCAGCCTCTACACTCCCTCACCAACAAGGAGCGCGTGCGGACCGACTTCAGCACCATGAGTGCGGCTTTGCTGTCGAAGCAGAAGAAAATCCTCCCGCCACCAACATTGAGCCCAGCCCCCATCATTATCACAAAAATTTCTGCTTGGAAAACCGTAGTGTGCTCACCCAGTGGGGCCGATAATTCCCGCCCCAGGGCCTCACAGGACGCACCAGCTCCGGAGAGTGTTCCCATTTTGGAGCCGTCTGTGAACCAGACTAGCCCATCCCAGGATCCCGTCCTTCTCTCCATCCAATGTTCCTTCGTAGGGAAGAGGAAGAATATCTCAGGGACCATCGCGTCACTTGCCATACCCAGGATGGTCAGGCCCCCAGACAAGCCTCGTCATAGACCACAATGGCCGAATGCAGATGTCATGGTCCTTCCACATCCCCAAATCAGCCAATCTCATGGCCCCTCTAGCCGCCTTGTGCTTCACACAATCCACCGACGGAGGCAACCCCACCAACGCCTCCAGGGCCCTTGTGGGCGCCGTCCTCATGGCTCCGGTGATGCAGAGGCATGCAAGTCGCTGTAATTTTCCAGCACTAGTCTGGACGCCGTTTTCATGGAGCCTGGCCACTAAACTACCGCTCCGTGCATGAGCATCGAAGCAATCATTCGAAGGTACAACGGGTATTGTAATTGTTGTTATAGTTTTTATATTGTTCAATTATGAAAATTCGATACTGCTGTTACCGTGTCGATTTGAATAGAAGCTTAAAACTAGGATTGAGATAAAAGTTTTCAGTTCTAGTAAGTGAACTAGGAGCAACAATGAATTACAGCAGCAATATTAATAACCTAAATTCGTAGTGCAGCAGGCTTTTAAGTTTTAAAAGAAATCGTTAATAGAGCTTTATAGCAAGATTAGAGGCTTATAACATAATTTTTTTTTAATTATAAAGTAAAATTCTAACTATTTATGTAAATTCACTTTGTGTAATGTTACAGTTGCCAATTTTCATAATACAACCACAAAGTTTAGCTTCCGCCAAGATGATTCATCATAACGATAGATTCAAAACCTAAGGTTGTTTCTGCCAAGGCCCTAAGTTGTCTGAAAAGGCCGTTATATCGAAGGGAGAGATATAAAAAAAATTAACCGTATCTTTTCAAATTTCCTACTATTTTTAACTCACCGAACAAAGTGGAGTTTCTCAAAGAAATGCATTAGTGCGCAAATCACTTAGTTTCATTTTCCATCACGAAAAAGTAGTGCACCGATTCACCTCATGCAAACTTGCATATTGAAACTAATTGAGATACAAAAATAAGTTTTTCGACTTCTGTGCTTGTATAAAAATAATTATAATATTAACACTTGTTCTCAAATATTATGTTTAAAAGAAAAATTAATTTCAAACAAATCTGATGGGCTCTGGCATCTAGTATTTGTGCATAAAACTCAGCACGATTAAAATTCGACTTGAATTATGTCGAGCTATTATAGTTTTCTACTATTTGTAAAATTAGTGATATGTTACCTCGTTCCACCTCCTTGAAAATGCGTTAGTCCCCTTGAATATAAAGAGGTATTCATTCTAGTGATCTCTTAACAAAAATCATGTTAAAGGATTGTAGAAGCATCTGTTGAGAAATTTAATATTTTTGTTTAGGAAAACCTTTAAAATTGTGATGCTATTATAGGCAATTTGCCAAAGTGAGTTTGGCTGGACAGGCAACTAATGAGATTTTTGTTTACAGGCAAGAAAATATTGTAGCATTAACTATATCACAAGGATCACAATAGCAAACTCAAAGCTAGTGACTTTTATGCACAAGCGACTCTGCCAAGCCCCAATAGTAAGTTAAACTTCCCAATGCACGGTTCCTGAAGCACCAGATATCTAGTGTATAAAGTTATGAAGCCTATAATTACTATGGATAAAATTGTATTAACAATCGTTTTTAACAACTATTTCGATTGATTATGGGAGTCAATTAGGATTCCTTGTATAATAAGGTCGGAAACCACTGTCATATGCAACACTTCCTGTTAGTAATTAAATGGTGATATTCAAAGCCACCGACTGAAGTATAAAAAATAATTATAAACACGAAAACTCTCTCCCTCATTAATTTAAAATGCCGACCGGAGAACTCGAACGTAGGTGCTACTATTGAGAAATGGCAATAATTATCACTGTACTTCTCCTAATTGGGTTTTAGTTAACACTTTTGCCTCTCTATCTTTCTTTTGAGTATATAATTGGCTCACATAAAAGATTTTCTTAATTTTCTTTAGACCATAGAAATTTGACTACAAATGAATCAATTTTAGAAAATCTCTTTTCCCAGCTCATAGAACATTATTTCCTTTCCTAATGCGGCTACTTGCTTGGTCTTTCCAGATCTTAGAGTTCAATATGATTCCGAGCTGCTGACTGTTGAGTTAACCATTTATAGCTCAAGGCTGATCATTTTAACATTTTAAATTTCGTAAATTAACTTTAATATGATTTTTATTAAGGACATTTGATATGTTTTCGTTGCCAAATAATGCTCCCGATTATTTAATCGAATTTCGACATCACTGCGCCATCTATTATAACTTTTAAATGCAGTAAATTTCTAGCCTGGTACCTGCTTTAATGTTATCGACAAGAAGCGATGATTTTTGCGGCATTTGTAGGATAAAGTGACGCCGCCGTTGTACAAAATAATGTTGGTATCTTTCCTACAAAACAGAACCTTCAAAGTCGCCATAGACTTAACACAATCAGAATTCAAGCCAATATCAGCCGGAGTTCTTCGCTGTCGCCAGCTCTATTTCACTGACCTTATTGTACTAGAATCATTGTTACAATTTATTAATTTAATAAATTTTTCTTGATTATGGTTCTCATAGACGTTAGCCAGTTGAAGTAGGATCATCTATTGTTTCTTTTCTTATTTGGTATCGAAATACGTATTTAAATGTGCAAAATTTCACGCAACATGGTGCAAGTTAAGTACTAGTGAGTTTAGTACCCTTTCGATTTTTTTTGATTTGAAGGAACACTAGGTCGAAGTGGATGGGCCATTTGGTAGAAGTGGTCGTTCGCTCCGTATCTGGAAATTTTCAGACTATCTTTATGGGATTTTGAGCCAAAACTAAAAGAGTAGGTCCTTGTATACCTTATCTTTAGTTCCTTATTTGTATCTTTGCTGAATTACTTACAAGGAACCTGATTTCTTCATTGAAGGATTTTCATCTATCGAACTTGGGATAGACACATGAAGTAGAGGTTTTACACACCTATAAAACCCTTGTTAGAAACCTAACACCTTAAATTGAGGTAAATATTAAATAATATTTAAGGAATGTATTAATGAGTTTAATATTCCTAAATATATTTTTTTAATATTTTCTCTTAAAATAGTCTATATGGCTAAATACCATTAAATTATGCTATCTTCTAGTTGCAAAATGGTTTTAATATCTCTAATTAAACTTAAAATGTTGTTTTTAATCTAACAATTTGTAAATTAGAATTTTTTCCATAAGATTACTATCTGATTTGATCATTTTAATCAAACTTATACTTTTAGGGCTAACCTACTAATTATTTTCATAATTTATAGTAATTTTGATATTCCGACTGTACTGGTCTTCGTTACATTGTTCAAAATGCCTGGGTAGCCACATTTTGGGTCACTCCATCAATTTTAATTGTAAAGTATTAGAGAGATTAGTCTTTATAAAATGAAATTCTCATTTTGGGGGTTATCAATGTCATAAATTATTATATTATATATTTTTGATATAATTGATCTGTTCCAACTTTCAACTTGAACTTGAGCTTGAGAAATATTATGTAAACATTCAAGTTAATTTATAAACAATATAAATAATAGTCAAGCGGACGATCAGTCCTGCAGGCCTTTCTCTCTCACTTATTCCGCTCACCTACTGCAGTCCACAGGGACGTAATAGGGGCTCTAACCGTATCCTAATCTTCAGAGCCAACTCGGAAAGTGCAGTTCACAGTAACGTATTTCTTGAGGGATATCTGCCTAAAAAGTACTAAAGCCGAATCTACGTTAGATCTGTTAAAATTCAAAGTCCAGTGACTTTTAAAGTTAAACAGTTATAGGGCCTTAAAATGCTGAGTGACAATAAGATAAACTAAGAACCTCTCATGAAATAACCAGGCCTAAACAAAAATTAAAACACAACACGGCTCTTAAAGAACTTTATTATAATACAGGGACTCAGACCTATAAACAATGCAAACCATACCTCAATCGAAAAGACATGCGCGTTTTAGTAATCGGGAATAGAGTAAACTCATTAATTCCTTGACCAAAGGACGTTATTATTGTTTTACCGAAGTGCCATTTTTATAATCTCTTCCCACCTGACCTAGATCCATCCATAATCTGAGCTATATGACCTGCACGCCAACTAACACATATTAACCTCAAATTATTTTGGCACAGGTATCATACTCAATGTTGCACCGACTGTGTGTAACCCAACGTAATATTATTTTAAAACAATTAGATTGATGCCTTGCCGCAGACGTATAAATATTGATCAGCAAACTCAGCTAATATCGCGAGCCGTCCAAAATAAAAACGGACGGATCATATCGGAAATTTGATGGTTAGCTGGTTTCGCTTACCGGCTTGAAATTTTATTAAGTGGACGCATGGCTGGGCAGTTTATATTAAACGAAGGGTGTGCTCTTTCCGATAGGAGCGATCAATTTTTCAGTAATCTAATCTTGATATTTACGTGAAAGCAGTTGAAATAAACTTTTTGAATTTAGTGGGAAGCTCCTAGTTGAGCTAAGTCTAAGTACAGGGAGTTTCAGTGTACTGGGTATAAAATTTATGCAGCTAATTTGGCTGTAAAGTCATAATAGGCAAATGAAGTCATATGTTATTTTAAGCCTTCTATAAATTGTAAGGTTTCATTCGCTATGGTGATTTATTTGAATAAAGTGATGCGCAATCATACAACTTTCCCTGGTACTCTTAGATCCATGATATATGAGTAAATCAATGACTCAGGCAATTTTTGCTGCTCCATTGATATTCGATTGAGGGCTCCTGAAGCTGTTTTAACCGTGCCGGATTTTCAAGAGACTGACTTCAACATTGACTCAGTGTAGATATATTGATAGAGAAATAGGTAGACAGATAATAGATAGATGGATAGCACATATTTCCAGTTTGTGTATTGTAAATTTTAGTATTCACGTCCCACGTCACTCGGCAGCTAAAACATCTGATAATACTAGCAAACCTACACAAACGCCAATAAACTCTTTAAACATTGGTTTATATCAACCTTTGCTCACGTAGGTTGAGCTACTTTTAACTTGGGACACCTATAATAAATGCGCTTCTGGCAACCTTCATATCTGGTGCATCAATTGTTTTCGAGAAGGGTAATCCTCGGTGCCCACGAAAGACGCATCCCTGGATGTTCTGGTAATAATTACCACATTATAAACTCAACCTGAAGCCAAGCTGCTAAACTTTTTTTTTCACCTCTCAAAGGCTTCTATCTATCTCTCCCAACTGCCTTTCTGAGTTACGGAACCCTAAAAAGCACAGACCGGCCCACAGTGTTGCGTCCCGTGGACAAAAATAGAAAAATTTAAATGATTAAATCAAAATATATGACGCATATCTTTAATTTATAATGATAGTAGTCTTAGAAAACCAAAGTGACAAAAGTCAAATTGTTGCATGTATTTGTGTTGAAGGCGTAAGGTAACTTTAAATGTCAGTTGCTAGTACGTGTATTAATTTCATGTTTTATTCGTAAAGTTTCAGTTTTCTTAACGTGAAATATTGTCAGATTGTGACAGATTTTTATGATGGACAACAATATTAAAGGTAAGAACTTTACGTAACAGGCATTATAATATATTTTTTTATTATGCATGCATCATAATCAACGATTATCGCACGCTGCAGCGTGCTTAAAATGGTGTTTATGATGCGCCTACTTTTTTAAAGGTTGCTATAGAAACTTTTGATCATGTCAAATGTGACAGATTAATATATTTGTCAATATATCCCTTAAATTTAATATTTAAAACATGTTTGAGATTATGATGCATTCGTAATAAAAAATAGCGTATGATATACGTGTATAAGAGACCTTTAAAGCCCTTGCGACTTACAAAACACTCCGCTGCGCGTCGTGTTTTGAAATATGTCGCGCGTGCTTTAAGTGTCTTCTTATACATTTATATCATAATATACTAATGATTGTTTGGTTTTTGACGCATAATGATTCTAAAACTTTCTCTAACAAAATTTGGAGCAAATACAATTTTCAACTTTGTGTAGAATTTAAAAAGATATGTATCAAAATGTATCGAAGATATTTTGTCCATTGCTTTATTATAGACTTGGCTACAAGACATTGCTTTCGGTTTTTGCAAATATATGCAAATTTTCTTTATTTCGTTTTCGTTTTAGATGTAAGCACAGTTATTAAAAATGACGACTTATTCGAGGACTGGCTTAAAGCGAAGGAATCTGCACAAATTAACATTGTTTTACAAAAATTAAGTCCTTGCTTAAGATTGAGGATATTACCGATGAAGCAGAGTGTATTTTGCGTGAAAAAAGATTTTTTTTTGTATTAACTTAGCGAGAATGTGGGGAGGCGCTATCAGAAATCGCAGTGTTTCAAAGCCGGCACAAACTCTGGTTACACTCGTACATGGATTTGAGCAATCTGACTTCATTTCCCAATTTGGTTCATGAAAAAACTAGACCACAAAAACCGTTTGAAGAAGCCTCCTTAACAACTAAAAAACGGAGGGCAGAGGAGTTGTTAAATGAAACCAACTCCGATCTGCTTCCACAAAAAGTTCTAAGCTTGATAGTTATCTTAAGGAATATCTGATACTCGATCCGGCTTGCGATGAGTTATATCCTGATAAATTAATTCAAGATATAAATGTTAGCTAGGAGGAGGAAGATGAGGAAAATGATGGGTACTCTGATTAGTCTGCAATGATGGACGGTAGAGTGAGCAATGTTCTATCAGATACATCTAAATGCATAACCTGTGGTGCTACTCCAAAGGAGATGAACACCAAAAAGGTGTTGGATAGGGTATCTAATGTAGAGAACTATCGCTTCGGTTTGTCCACGCTACATTGTTGGATTAGGTTCTTTGAAAGCCTTTTGCACATAGCCTATCGGCTGCTCATTAAATCCTGGCAAGTGAAAGGTGATGAGCCAAAGAAAATAGTAGATATTAATAAAAAAAAATACAAGCTGAATTTAAATCAAAGATAGTTGACAAACCAAAGCCAGGATATGGCTCGACGAATGATGGAAACACTGCACGAAGATTCTTCGCAGATCATGGTCTTAGCTCAGAAATTACGGGAATTGAGAAGAAGCTAATTGTTAAGTTTTCCATCATTCTGAGAGTGCTGTCAAGCGACTGCACTATAGATGTAGATGAGTTTAAGAAGTTACTAAACGAAACAAGAGTGCTCTACATCAGTCTATAGTCTATACGGATGGTACTATATAACCAGTAGTGTTCACAAGGTGCTTGTTCACTCACGGGTGTGAAATAATCGGTGCATTTTCCTTACCAATTGGACAATTATCTGAAGATGCACTTGAGACGAGACACAAGGAGGTAAGGAAAAACCGATTGTTTCATACCCGTAAATGCTCGAGAGTAGACTCGAACAAAAAGCTTGTGAGGATGTTGTTATTGACTTCTGAACCTCTCATAACCAGCCAAAGAAAAATTACCACAAAAAAGGGAATTACTTTAGACAGAGAGGTTGAGAAGTACATAAAAGTAGAGGACCCTTCGATTTCGTACAACTTAGATTTACATTATTAGAATTAAGTTCCGACGAAGAATATTCCGATTCAGAATGATTTTAGTTTAGGTTAGCAGGATATGATGTGACCTAATTGAACTTTAACTTTCATTTTGTCAATACTCTTGAGACACCCTGTATAAACCGCGACTGCGTCATCTTACTCATAACTAATACACTGTATTTCTTTATTATTATTTTTGCATTTATTTAGTATTCAAGCAATTAAAAAATATAGTTTGAATGTGATGCACCATATATACGAAATTTCCCCGATTTTAATTTCTTGCGTGGTTTTTAAAAACACACCCTGTATACTAATTTAAACGTAAATTTTAGGTTAACTTTATGCACCTGGCTCATATCAACTTAAGTGCAATAAAAAAAGGAATTGTTAGTGCTTCTAAAGGAAGTTATGATTTTTGTCTCATTTTTCCATAAGCTCAATGCACTGTGCAGCTGAACCAAGCTGTGACATGGTCGAGAACACCACGATCATATGGTTTTACCATATTAGAGGCACAGCATCTAACTACTGCCGCCACCAGGCTTGCTAAATATGATCCACTGTATCGCAAAGACATGCTGCTCAATAAACTGTTATTACATTCCGTAAGTGCATATGGCACCGATTTACATTCCGTACACGCATATGGCACTCGAAGTTTGATTGGTTAAAATTTTAAATCCAACCAATGGGATAGTGCTAGGTGCCGTATACATTTACGGAATGTATAAATGCATACGGTATCACCACACATATTATTCTGTCTGACCTTAATCCGATCAATTTGAGATCAACTAGAAAATTATTTAAGGGTAAATCCCTGATCAATTCTAAATTAAATAAATAAATCTAACAATACACTTGCTTTAAATCAGCTGTGCTGTTCTTTTCGTAAAAGCTCTAATTATCGCCAATCTGTCTACAACTTATTGCATCTAACGGTATTTCTCGTACCAGATGTCTCCTTGGCAAAGAGATTTACAACTTTAGTCTATTAGTTTGCCCTCGAGGTAATAGAAATATCTTTTTTATTTTTATCAGTAATCCGTTGGTTTTAGTTAATTAAATTCCCTACTGCCTTAATTTTGATTTAATTTAAACTTAAAATGTTTACTTATTGATTTTATAACACACAAATTAGAGCCATGCCTTATTTGAAAAGATTTTAATGATTTACGGTCATCCCTGAGTCTAGCCGAAATTTTACCTGCCCTTTGCGACAAGAAAATAGAATATAGTTACGTAAAAATAAAATAAAGAAAGTCTAAATTTTAAGTAATAGAATTGGTTCACATCTGGAATAGCTCACACAGAAACGTTGTTTTTTCCATTTCTTCTTCGGATGGTATCGTCTGATTACTGCGAGTGGATCGCTACATGTTTTTACTTACTAATTTTAGATAGAGATATTGACTGCATCAGAAATGTAACTTTACGTGTAGATCTATGGACACGTCCGGTGTCGCCTGTATCAGTCAGTTAACGTCGTCCTGGCGGCACATCACACGTCCATATTTGAAGTTAGGAGAATATCCGCAGACTCATGGCGAATTAAGCCACGGTATATGAAATTAATGGACACAGTATCATCCGATTAACATCGTCCGGAGATCATAATTTCACCGTGACCAAACTCTCCACCACCCTACGGACATTAGTCCTAACTAGATTTTAGATGTATAAGGTCAGAGCAGTACTCGCGGAATCGCGGATCGTTAAACAACGAACTATGAAATTAGTGAACCCTGTATCAGCCGATAAACATCGTCCGGAGGGCACAATTTCACCGCGATCAAACTCTACACAAAAATCTGCCAGACTCTTTCGCTATCTAAGCTTTGAATTCTCAAATCAGAATATCCCGCGGCGCGCTTCGCGGCGTGCTTTTATAGGTTTCTAGGCACGCCTGTGCTGTAACCCTCACCGCGTCTCCCTTGTTTGTATTTAGCAGATTTATTCATGGCAATTATTTCAATTCGGACTATTTTTGTTTCTTTCTCTAGGCATTGTAGAATTAAATAATAAGTAGCAAAATAAAATAGGCTTAGCCTTAAGCAAAATATTTGAAAATAAAAAAATATACGTAGGATAGGGCTAGGTTATTTCACATCCTATGCACGAACTTGTGCTTAATTTGCTTTAATTATTTTTCTTTTGGTCCCAACTGTCTTAGTCCTGTGTTGACTGTCATAATTGATGGACTCCACTGCATTAATAAATGTGATAACTAAGCGTGCCGATTAAATTGTATGCTTGACCTTAGTTGTCAGATTTAGTTAAAAGAAGACAACTAAGTTGATTTTGCATGTTATATGACTATGTGTTGCTTACACCAAAATGTCGCGAAGGCAGATTGTCATGATTTCCAAATAATTTCAAAAAAACAGATACATGGGACACCACGATTACATTTAGAGAAAATAAGCTATGAAAAATACTATTTTAGATCAATCGGGGCCCTATCTGCTTGTTCTGAAAAGGCTTATCTCCTTGAAGAATGGTGTTGATACACAACGTGGACCACCACTGAGAGATCAGAATGGCGCGGCGCCGCCTCCACTTGTCACAGAAGTAGTCGATCTGTGCTCTTTCAGATTGCATGCTTCAGATAAGTAGTTAGGGGAGATTGATAGAAACAACATCTACTGACTACAGGTTTTGGAATCTGGAAATGGTGAGAGGGTGGATTTGAAAGGGCACGACACTTAGGCCCCATTGGATCCCCTGCGCATCCTCCCTAAGTCAACTAATCCATCTAGGCTAGCGCCCAGCCTAGTGTTGTGAAGAAGGCGGCGATGTTGCCCGAGGAGGCGGTTCTGAGAAAAGCCATGGTTGGCCATAGTTCTACCAATCGCAGAGCAGATGCTCTACTGTTCACAGCCTCTGCATAGAGGTGTCTCGCATAATCTCAGTATGTAGGGATGCTTTCTTGGCTGGCAGTGGCCAGTCAGAATCCCCGCCATGAGTCGTAGGTTCTTCCATGACATACTCAGGTATGTCTTTGTTACAGACTCATTGACATAGCTTAGAAGCTCCCAGGGAGTTGTTTTGTCCCATTTTGCCCTAAAGTCTTCATGTATCATATGTATCAACGTCGCGATACACATATTTGAAGGGCCAGCTCCCGGGTTATAATATGGAAAGTATTGCCAGAACATCCAGAGATGATGATGATGTTTCGTGGGCACTGGGGTTTACTTGTCTCGAAAATAAATGACGCTGCAAAGAGGAAGATTATCAGAAGGGCATTATAGACCAATCCGTTGCAATAATTTATTTCAAAGATGTTTTATTAATGACTATAATAGTAAGATTTAATTAAAAAGAGAAAACTATCGATTTTTCACATTATGTGATACACCGGGTCCTAAAACAGATTCCTGTGGAACACCAAGATTCACTTGTTTTGTATTTAGTAGACATAAAAGAGCTAATCCAACTTAACATAGGACCTCTTACATCCAGGTTGTAAAGTCTTAAAAGATGATTTTCCTTTATAGTATCGAAAGCGATTGATAGGTCAATAGAGGAACAAACATAATTTAGGAGATCGACAGAAGCAGACTCAATCTATTTCAATTCCCTTGTTGACATCGATCCAGTATTTTGAATTTAGACAAAACCATCGTAACTCTCTTATGAACAATTTTCTCCAGTATTTAAGAAAGTATACTAACCAAAGAGATGTCTCTATAGTTCTCAATATTAACAGCCTAACTCTTTTTGTAGACTGGTACTAGCATATGCTGTTTTAAGAATTTCTGGAAAAACTCTCTTCGAGAAAATATTATTGGTTGATCCAAAGGTTAACAAACTAATTATTTAATGGTTGTATTAAATCTTGAGTTAATGCTATCTGGCCCTGTTTAATCCAATTTTAAGATTCATATTATTTGAAACGATTTCCATAAAATAGCTAATAGTTGTTACAGCTAGTTCTGGTTGCTAATAAAATTTGGGAAGCTTTAACAAACAACGCTGATTCAAATTAAGCCAAAATTCTCATGTTTCTCTTATCGGACCGCCAAGGTAAAAACAGTTTCGAAATTCGCAAATTCATTCCCCGAATCTGCCAATAAATAATAATAACAACTTCCGATATCGACGTTCCGTGTACATTAATCATTCTCTGGCGCTCCCGATACGCTCGAAGATAAAACGAGGAGTCACTTGACAATAATAAGGCGATAAAAGCATAAAAAGGTAATTTTCCGCCAGAGCGGCATGTAAGGTCGTAGATAGACCGTAAAAATACTAAGCGGTGGTCGAGTTCCCTTTAGGAATATATTTCAATATACCGTGTTTAGGTGATGTGGAAAAATTGCAATAGATGATATTAATAATTAAGGTGAAGGTGTAGTAGCCAGTTTGATCGCCTAGTAAGATCTTACTGTGCTTATGGTTTTTGAATGCACATTACTTCAACGTATTAATGGTCACCCCTTGTTTCATATCAAGTCCATAATTTTGAAGATCATTTACAATTGGTTCAAACCCTATACTTCCGAGAAAGGGATTTTTACAAGATCAGGTATAATTGATGATGGAATTTGCCTTTTTAGAGCAGTGAGCTTATACTCTTACGGCCTGCAAAACCACCACAACAACTATCACAAGACTCACTGGAGCCAAAACTGGTTAGAACTTCAACACCTTGTGCTAGTCGAAGATAATAGAATGTAAAACATCGTAAGTTACCATGAACAAAAACCACCACATATGGAACAAATCTTGATGGACTTGCCCACTCTGAAAACCAATGAGGAAAATATCTTTGAAAGACAAACCAGCAATAATAGGTAAAAGAAAGCACACCAATACAATTTATCTACTCCTGATTGGCAATATTGAAGTGGGACCTTTTGAACTTCTTATATCATGATGAATGATCGATGAACCTCAAAACAATCATCAACTTAACCTCAAGATTAAGACTTTTAGATCTGACAATGGAGGTGAATTTGCGAACCAAAGTTTTGATATTTTTTTGGAGTCACATCGTATTATTCACCAACATACAAATTCCTATACACCCGAGCAGAATGGCTTGACTGAAAGGCTGAACAGGAGCATAGTTGAAAAGGCCAGATGCATGCTGTTTGATGCAAAGTTAGATAAAACGTTTTGTGCTGAGGCAATCAACACTGCAGTTCATGTCAGAAATAGGTGTACAGTGTACAAATGTAGACCGAGAAAAAGCCAGATATTAGCTATTTTTGGGTATTTGGCAGTGTTGCCATGATTCATGTAGCTAAAGAAAGGCGTAGGAAATGGGACAAAAAATCTGTGAAGAGGATTTTAGTTGGGTATGGTGATCATGTCAAGGGTTACAGAGTTTATGCCCGGCTACTAATACAGTTACTACAAGCCGAGATGTCATTGAGTTTGAGGAACAAAATCAAACAGTTGATCACTCGGAAGCCGACCAAGATGTGGTAGTATCAGTGCCAGTAGGCGAAAAGCAAGATAATAGTGTTTTAGAAGAAGCTCTGCTTGACCAGGATGAAGTCACTGTTGATTCTGAGCCTTTTGTCACACCTGAGAGTTCTAAGACACCAAGTGAAATTGATGGTTTATCTGAATGTGCTGAAAATTACACATATTGTGATTTTGAACCGGAAATTACCACTGAGGTTCCTGGAGTGGAAAGACCTCAGCGGTTGAGAAAACCCAAGGACTTCTCAGGCCACTATACTTACCTGTGCTGCAATCCGAGTACTAAGGATGGAGATCCTGTGATAGTTGAAGAGGCATTGTGTAGTGCTAACAAAATTATGTGGAAGACACCCATGAAAGAAGAAATAGAAGCCTTTGAGGAGAATTGTGCCTGGAGTTTGGTAGATGAGCCGAAAGATGAAAGTAACGTAAGTTTGGCAATGATAATAGTGTAAGGTATAGAGCTCGTTTAGTGGCTAAGGGTTATACCCAGAAAGCTGGGGTAGACTATTTTGAAACGTTTTCGTCTGTTGTAAGGTTTTCAACCTTGAGATTATTAATTGCCTTATCTGTGAAACTTGATCTAGATATGAGTCATCTAGATGTCACTACCGCCTTTCTTAATGGTAGATTGAATTAAAAAATTTTAATGAGTTTACCAGAAGGTATAAATATGTCTAAAAATGGAAATAAAGTTTTGTTGTTAAACAAGGCAATATATGGTCTCAGCAAGTTTCTAGATCTTGGTATGAAAAGGTTGATGTATTTCTTAAAGACTTAGCTTATAAAAAGTGTCAGTTGGAGCCTTGTTTGTTTACTAAGATCAATAAAAATTGTATAACATTTATAGCTTTGTACGTGGATGATTTTTTTTTATTCTCAAATGATTCTGTACAAATTCGGATGTTAAAGAAAAAAATTGGAAGAGCATTTAAAATTAAAGATTTGAGTTGTTTAAAGCAATGTTTGGGAATGACTGTAAATAGAGACAGTAATGTTGTAACACTGAATCAGAGGCAGTATATTGATCATGTATTAAAAAGGTTTAATATGTCAAATTGTAAGCCAGTTTGTACGCCTATGGAGGCAGGTATTAAACTCGATAAATCTGATTGTATTAAAAATAATGATGTTCCCTCGGATGTACCATATCAGCAATTGATTGAAAGTCTCATGATTCTATCAGTACTAACCCGACCTGATCTTTCGTTTTCATTGAGCTATCTCAGTCAGTTTAACACTTTTATGATGGCATTGGAAATGTGCCAAGAGAGTACTAAGATACTTACAGAAGACGAAAAATTATGGTTTGAAGTTCACTAAAGATAATATAGATTTACGGGGTTTTGTAGACGCCAATTGGGCAGGTGATGCCATAGATAGAAAGTCATATACAGGTTTCTGTTTTAAACTTTCAGGTTCATGTGTATAATGGGAAAGTAAAAACAGAACACTGTAGCTCTCTCCAGTTGAAGCCGAATATATGGCAGCTTCAGAGGCCACGAAAGAGGCCATACACTTTAAAAACCTATTATCGGAATTGTTAGGTTATTCTAAATGTTTATCACTATATAATGATAATCAGGGGGCTATAAAATTGTCAGGCAATTCTATGTTTCATAAGAGAAGCAAGCATATAGACATTAAGCATCATTTTGTAAGAGATTCTGTGGCTGAAAAACTAGTGACTTTAAAGTATTTGCCAACTACAGATATACCTGCTGATGTGTTGACAAAAAGTTTGTCTGTATCTAACCATTATAAGTGTTTAGAGTTATTAGGTGTTACTGAGGTTGAGTAATATCATGGGTTAATGGGAGTGTTAAACTATGAACCCATGTTATCTATTATCAATACTCATTTATTAGTTATCATAATGTAGCTAGTGCCATCTAGTGATGTAGAAACCTGATAGTATATTGAACTGTTTCCATTCCTCTCACTCTGTCAGCTCTGCTCATGGCTTGAATATATAAGTCAGTCTGTTCTGAAAACTTAAACGTGTCGTTATTTGTGTATCCACGTAGCGTTTTTCAACAAAGTGAACTAGTAGGACAAACCAACAGTAATACGTAAAAGAAAGCATACGAAGACAATTTATCTACTCCTGATTGGCAATATTGAAGCATGACATTTTGAACTTCTTATATAATGATGAATGATCGATGAACCTGAAAACAATCATCACAATTCCTAGAACAAGTGATCAAACCACAAACGTGGGAGCTGCTCGAAATGTTTCGTCGTGACCACTAAGATAGGACAACGGATGACATGGCACGATGAAATGAACCACATTATTACACGTGGTTACTACCTTGCAAAAAGCTTGAAACAGTAACAACGGGATGTCGTTCAGAGCTACACAGATTTTCTACTATAAAAAGCATGCTTACGCTTATGGTAGCGCCGGATATAGAAGGGACATAAAGCTAAGACTGCAAAGGTAACAAGGCCACTGATGATGCTATGCATTTTAAATTGTCCTAAAACGTTATAAAATGCGATTTGTCTTTTTGAGTTAAGTAATTTTTAGGGTTTAGGCAAACATTAGGATCCAACGCTATTGGAGAGGAGGCATGTGTGAACTACTACATAGTTATTATCCGGCGCTAAGTTTGAACTTGTAAAATGTTATGTAAACATACAAAGCAAACTTATTAATAATTCAAGGGATAATGAGCTTTAAGTTGTAACGGTCAGCAAATTTTCTAATATAAATTCTCGAGCTGACTCTCAGTCCAGCAGAGTTTGTTTCATACCAAATCCGTTCATCCAATGACCATATGACTACTGAAGCTCTAACTTAAAATAATCTCTAAGTAATACTCAAGTTAATCTAGTCTAGATCTACCTAAATTAAACGCTCAGTACTAAGTTTAAAAAAGACACAACACATCCAATCCAAGTATACCTTAACCGAAAAGACATGCGCATTATCGAGTAGAGTGAAAAGTCACTAAGTTTTTGTCAGTAGTCTGTTATTGTTTTTACCGGTCTGCGAGAAAGCTATTCGGGCACGAAGCGACAGTAACTGAGATTACTATTTAATCAAAATAATTTTTGTCGGTTACATAATTTGAATGTTACGATATGGAAATGACATTAAAAATTATTACACAAAATGAACCCGCATAACAGAATTCTCTAGCGATTTATTAAGTGAAAAATCTATTGCCGACAATTTGATCTTGCCATTCCCGGAATGAATATCGGATTTACGATGTGACATCTGCGAAGGAGATAAAACGACGACCGTATAACTTTAGAGCGGCTATAAATGTTAAATTACCTTCTAGGAGACAACTTGCCGTTTATTGATTCCCACTTTTAAAATATGGAAATTTATTGCGCCCGGTTCAATGCTCGATATTTCGTAAATGAATCAAAAAGTTAAGCGAGGATTAGGTCAAACAGGGCCGTACATAGGCCGTTTGGCATGAGAAGAGTTCAGTGCATGGCTACCATGGTGGATAGATAAACAATCTCTAAACTGGTGGTTACAAAGACCGGGGCAACTACAGGCCAAACAGTAAGAATATTAGTGGGTCAGCTGACGGGGCATAGTAGACTGAACAGACACATGGAAAAGATCGGCCTGGCAGATAATACCCGTTGCAGGATCTGTCAGGAGGAGGAGGAAACTCCAAAACAAGTGTGGTGTGAGTGTGAGGCTCTCTGCAGGCTCAGGTATGCAAGGCTAGGAGAGACCAAACCAGGACCTGCAATGTACATGGAGGAGCCGGTACTCCATTTGTGGAATCTGATTAGGAAGAGCAGACTGGATGAGATCCTCTAAGCATGGTTCGGAGTGCTACAATAAACCTGCATAGGTTGCAGTGGCAGAGTTGGGTACCAGCGCCAACTCCCTTCAATTCTATTATATTATATTCTACCAGCGTGTCGTTTTCTTTTTCCCATAGTTTTCTGTAACTTATGTAGCCATTTGCCTACTATTATCTTGAACAGTACTCTTGGATTAGACAATTATTTTTTGCCAAGTTTTTCAAATCTTCTATTTGACGAAAAATAATTGGCTCCACTTAAAGCAGGGGTATAGAGGAAGATTTCCATATTCCTCTACAAAGCAGCTGAAACCAAAAATCGATCAAGGACGATTCCAATCAAGTAACAGTGAAGCAGTGGAGATGTAAATTTGTGGCGCAGACCATTGATAAGCTACAATCATGAATCACGTATGGCTAGACTGGAGTCATGGGGTGCAGGAGTGTATCTGGAGAAAAGATAAGTAAGAAGGGGAATATTTCTATATCCGCCTGGAGAGACGTATAAGCTGAAGATTGACTAAGGATGAAAGGTTATTCACATTCACGAATCTTAAGAGTAAATAGTGGGAGAGTCGAAATGGTGATCCTGACTTGAATGCAGTTACAGGCCTGGAGACAGAAGATGGTGAAGAGATCTCCTTGAGACTCAACCTGAAAACCAACTATGGATCGAAAGGCTATTCACACTCTCAAATTCAACGAAGGAAGAGTGAAGATGTGAGCCTACTAGAGAATGAAGCTATAAGCTACAAAGATAAATCTCCTATGACTAGAAGACCGTTATCGGCCGTAGAACTCTATCTGTGTATCAGAAAGAACAGGAGGAGGAGGAGGAGCTTCCCCATAGGAAAGCATGCAACCATATCCAGGCAATCGTGATGATAGCCATGCAGGAACTAGAGGAGAGAAGGAAAGAGGAAGTGAGTTATAAGCTCAAACAGATATTCTGTTTACTCAAAATCCGATCAACTTTTGTTCGGAAGTGAAGAAGCGCGTTAGCACAACTAACATTATTCAAGTGAGTAAGGTAATAACCCAATAGGAACAAAAACTAGTGTCTAAGACTGTCATATAATACCTGCTCAAGCTCATCTACTATTCAGGCATAATAAACACCATCAATCATTGAATGACTAAGTTACAAATAAAATAGATTTTAGCTTAAACCACTCTGGAATTTTACAATTATATCGCCCTAACCCCGAAACCCCAAAGAATCCTTTCGAGCTTTTCTGAAGCGAATAATCGGAAAATGAAGCCAGTAAACAACACCGGTTTTCCGGAATCCTGGCACATAAATTCACCGCGCTTTTCCTTTTACGACCAGTTTATCTGAAATAAGTAAGTGTTACTTAATGTCGCGAATACTAAAGGGTCAGAGCTAAATATATACACATTTCGAAATTTAATGGAAAGTAAATTAATGCGGAGGCATTTTGGTAACCAATAATAAATATGGAGATCGTTGAAGTATTAAGATAATTGGGTAATAAGAAAGATATCACAAACTATAGGGGTATTGGCATATATCTATCGAAGCTTTTCAGATCACTTAACTTGATTTCTTGATAGCAGAATGGCAAGAATAAAATATGTCATATGCTTAGCTATGAAAATATTGATATTAAATGGTTTTAAAACATGTTCTGAAGTTCCGAATATCTATTTCTGGATACCTGTACACATTAGTCTAATGGGGAATGAGTCGGTCGATCTCTTCTTTAAAGGGGAGTCATCGACAAACTTTAAAGGATCAGAACTAGCGTTATAGTGTGAGTCAGAAATCGCTCAAGAACTGGCTGTAGCTGCCAGAACTGGATTAGCTGAAGGCTTTCATAGCATATCCTTCCAGACTCTAGGTTGCAGACTGGATATTGGACTAAAATAGGATACAACTTAACAGGTGTGTATGCAGAACGCTGCATCTTCTGAATGGATTCGATTTGATATAGGATATAGCGTGTCGGTTTCATACTTAAGTATGGAAGGTGATGGAACAGCAGTTAATCTTGGGAAAGATATATTATTGCCAGAAAACTGAGATTCTTCTTCAATGAAATCATCAGCAGATGATTCTTGAGAGCAGAATGATAACTAGTCATGTCTTTAAGATGATCAGCACGAGACCTCTCAAATGCATTCGATAAAATATCTCATAGGCTGAGTTATGAGAATATTGATAATAGTGTTACATGTCAATTTAGCATGAAAAACATGTAACAGATAGAGGTCAAATAAAGTCAGTGATTCCACCCTTAATCCTGCGTCTTTTATGCTAGCCTGTCTAGCTGACTATACATTTGATTTTTCTCTGTTTGATATCACTGGCTTAACATATAATCAGTCAATAGATCGTACCGTATTCTACATCGCTATCAAGAAAACATTTAAGTATATGGTAGTGCACTTCGGAAATGTTCTCTTAAATCTCTTACCTTACGAATGATTTCCTTTTCGATGATAATATACATTAAAACCGGACTCAGGAATGTCACAAACATTGATTTCGGAATTTCTCGGTTATTTTTCCTGGGTTTATTTCAATATTTAATAGGGAAAAGTTAAATTCAACCATTCTTTACTTTTGGTATAACCTTCAAACAATAATAATAAATCGTGTTAGAGTAAAAATAAGTAATAAGTAATTGTTGGTTGCCTATGGACGAGTGTATTAAATGGAAGGGATATTCTTGGAACGTTGCCAGATGTTATAGTCGTCGTGCGATTTTTGACGTGGTTACGGTTTAGGCCAACAGGAAAATACATAATTAATTGATATGCTACCCTTCTTTTGTTGTTAAACGACTGTTTTTCGCTTTCGCTTCAATTATACGCAGTCAGGATGTTTTAGCAAATGCGTATATTCCCTAACTTGGCAACGTCGCTCGAATCGTTTCGCGAGTGTTTCAGCAAGGTAAAAACGGATCTAGCTTAAGGTACGTTTAGGTCCGATTCCGATTGATCACCGATTTATGCGTCGAACAGATTTGGTGTTAGGAGTTTTAAATGGCCGCCGTTGGGAATGAATTGGTTTCTGTTTGTGTGGTCATTGTGAATAGTGGTTTTGTCGTTGAATTTCTTTGTTTTGCCAGCAAAGCATGATATCATACAGCCTTCGGGACGTTTCATTGCATATTGCAGATGTTAAAAAATTTGGCGACAATCGGCTGGTGTATTTTTACGTTGGATACAGGACAGTGTAAAGCGGGCCTGTGGGCCGAGTTTTTACTAGCTTTTTAACATTGAATTTCACGATCTAGGTAGTCGGTTTTGACCAGATTTCGTTCTCTTTCTTCGGCAAACCTTCTAAGGAGGTAGTGCGTATGTCTGATAAAAAGTTTAAGAATTTTTAATTCACCCTGAGGGGGATTATACTTATTTTGGGCGATACAAAGTAGCGTAGTTACTAGGTTGCTGTAGCGAATTATTTCACTGGATTGGATGGATTTTTGCCAGAGAGTCAGGATTTTTGGTTGGTAACTTGCCACGTGCAGTGGATTCTGGAACAAAGTACGCCATTTCCTTCCTCGAGGAATGCCTGTAGAAGAGAGCGCTTGCTCCCCAATTCGTCATTACCATTGAAAAACCCTACGTAGTTAGGGTTTTTTTTCTGGAAGCCATTGTTTTACCGGGAGCCAGTTACTTTATGGCTGGAGCTATTTTTGCCTGGAGTTATTTGTATTTGGGGCTATTGTTGTTTGGAGTCAGCTTTGCTTGGAGAGAGATTAAGTAGCTAACCAAATAGCTGCCCGTCAATGCAGTTGGTGGTGTTTCGTTGGTACCGACTGTAGCCATAGAGGTATGGCATTACCTCAAATAAGTATTTATGGTCCCAAAGTGCATAGCAGTAGTCCAGGTGCAGAAGGCCGTAGGTGATATCGGCGAAGACCAGTAAAGATAAGTTTAGGTTATATTTGTGATCTTTTCGGCATAATGTTAGTGGCGTGTTACTGATATTTTCATGTGTGTATTTTCAGCGTGTTATTGATATTTTTCTGCGTATATTAGATTGCGTGTTTTAGCGTTTTTCCAGCGTTGTATTATATCGCGTGTTTTAGTTTTCTGCGTGGTACTGATATAACTATACTCGGTACTGTTTCGGTGTAAGCGCAGCTTACTTATGCGAATCTAATTATCTGCTGAATCTACTAGTGTGGATTTATATTAATGCTCATAGTTTTTTTTATATATATTACATTTCTTTAATCATACAATTTGATTTACATTGTGTTAAATGATCAACAGTGTCCTTCTGATTTATTGACTGTCCAGTTATAATAATTTTACATAACAGTATTTCATAATCTGGATCAGTAAGGTTTATTCATGTATAACTGCGAGTTGTCTACCATGGTAAACGCGCACAAAGTTTAGTAGCTACTATCAGACGGATAACTTTTAACTACTAGTATGATGAGACGATAGATGCCTTAGGTATATTGTGATTATTGATTAATTTGTTGAACTTGGTTTGATCTTTCGTAATCATTTGGTGTTATATTGTTACTTCCGTTATAGCTAAAGCGTGTCTAATAATTGTCCGATCATTCTTTATCTAATTCACTTCTATTATAGCGCAATTTTAATTCTAATTACTGTCGATATATTTATGAGCATATAGGTTATTAATGGCTTTCAAACTAAGATCTTTTACCTTTTGTTACATATTTATATTATTTTGATTATTGAAAGATATATGACAACACGTTAACGTCAAACATAACGAACACCAATAAATTTAAACCTGCACGAACGTTACCGTGTTTTATTTGCTCTGAAATACCTCAACCAAATAAGTGTAATTAGTAGTCGTCTGGACTTTAAATCGCCTTTGTGTAGCGGATAATCGTCGATTGTTGATCGTCCTTATGGATTCTTAAGACCGAGGATCTTCTAGTTTGGGTCTGCGGATTTGGATATTTCAAACTGGTGGCGCCCTGGTCAAGAATAAGTAATTGACCCACTCCCACGCCGACGAGCAAGTCGGAGCACATATGTTGCGCTGGCCGCATCCTTAAGGGTAGGTATCATCTTATTCATTATATCTTGCTAGCACATTTAAAAGGGTTTTACGCGCAACAATAGGTGATTTGAAAACGTCCTCTCAAGTTCAGGATATCCTATTCTGGATACCTGTATACATTATTCTATTTAAGAATGAGTGTGTTGATCTCCTCGTTAAGGGGAATGAATCAAGAAACTTCAAAGGATCAGAACCCGTACTTATGGTGTTAGTCAGAAACCACTTAAGGACTAGCTGTAGTTGCCAGAAATGGAGTATCGGACAGTATATCCTTCCAGGTTATAGGTTACAGACAGAATATTGGACTAAGATAGGATACATTTTAAGAGTGTGATGGGTTTGTTGATAGGACGCTGTACCTCGTGAATAGGTTCGATCTGATATAGCATATAGAATATCGGTTCCATAGTTAAGTATGGAAGATGATGGAATAGAAGATCAAAACCCTTGGCTAGTATCCTTCAGCTGCAAAAATTGAGCAGTCATTCTTAGGAAAGGAATATTTCTTCCAGAAAACTTGAAGAGATCCTCCTTCTTCAATAAAATCATCAGCGATGATTCTTGATAGCAGAATGACAACTAGACATGCTTTTAAAGTAATTAATACGAGACCTCTCAAATGCATTCGATAACAGATGTCATAGGCTGAGTTATGAGAATATTGATAAAAGGTGATTTGAAAACGCCCTCTCAAGTCCAGAATATCCTATTTTGGATACATGAGTACATTATTCTAGTTAGGAATGAGTCTGTTGATCTCCTCGTTAAGAAGAACGCCTCAACAAGCTTTAAGGGACCAGAACCAATACTTATGGTGTGAGTGTGAAATCACTCTAGCTACCAGAACTGTAAGGTACCCAGGAGAGTTTGATAGGTTTATATACAGGGTGCTACAAATTCGTTTCTTTGTATGGGTATCTCGAAAACCGTAAGAGATACGAGGTCGGTTAAATTGGGGCAAAGTTGCGCAATTTATGGGTGACTGACATGCTGTCGAGAAATTTAGAAAATTCCGTCTACTTCCGGAGATATCCGTAAAAAATCGAAAATCATCTATTTTATTTTTATTTTTTCCTGCCTTTGTTTGAAGAGATAAAGTAAAATAAATGTCACATTTTTATTGCCACTTTTTCTCCTCTACAAGCTGGCGTTATCAAATTTTATATCCGACGTTTCGCTTTCGGGCCCTCTTCATCAACTTAATTTTTTTAAATACGGACCTGGAATTTTTATCTACTTTTTAAAAAGCCTTTGGTCTCCTAAAACCAACGATGTATCGCACTTATCAATAAATCAACAAATCTAGATTTTTTCCATAAGAGATAATGTGTTAGACAGAGATGGGGCGATCTTTTCTGACCCAATTTCACTTATGACAATATTTGTTACCCACTATCGGACAAGTGTGATACATCGTTGGTTTTGGGAAACCAAAGGCTTTTTAAAAATTTGATAAAAAATCCAGGTCCGTATTTAAAAAAATTAAGTTGATGAAGGGGGCCCGAAAGCGAAACGTCGGATTTAAAATTTGATACTGCCAGCCTGTAGAGGAGAAAAAGTGGCAATGAGAATGTGACATTTATTTTACTTTATCTCTTCAAACAAAGGCAGGAAAAAATTAAGATGAAATAGATGATTTTCGGTATTTTACGGATATCTCCGGAAGTAGATGGAATTTTCTAAATTTCTCGACGGCATATCAATTACCCTTAAATTGCGCAACTTTGCCCCAATTTAACCGACCTCGTATCTCTTACGGTTTTCGAGATGCCCATACAAAGAAACGAATTTGTAGCACCCTGTATAGGACGTTGCAAACTGTAAATGGATTCGATCTGATTAAAATGTAAATGTCGGTTAAGTATGGAAGATGATGAATCAGCAGATCAAAGCTTTTGTTATTATTCTTCAGCTGCTAGATTTGGGCAGTCAATTTTAGGAAAGAAATATTACTGTCAGAAAACCCGAGGGCACCCTTCTCCAATAAAATCATCAGTATCGTTAAATGACTCGATGTTTCATATTAAGCTCCAACAAAATCTCAAGCCTCCTTGCACGTTAGCGGGAAATAGTACTCGGTTATAATTTTTATACTGGATCAAGAAATTTTAGTCTTATCGGTTCCAGCTGGAGCTAGCCCAGCAGGAAATTTAGAACAAAGCCAGAACCGCTGTGCAAGCACACAATTAACAGTGAGAGAGTTAAATGACCAACGCTAAATACAAACCACTTTAAAACGTTAAAAGTCAAAGAAAACGGACAGGCAAAGACGGATAATTCAATTGATGCATTCCAAAGGAAAGCCAGCGAAGCATAAATAAAATAAAGAGCTGCTTCGTATTTGTATTCCGCTCGTGAATCGAAGGATACATCAATATTCCGAAGAGGAGGTTGTGGTAATGGAATGTGGCCACGGGCGCTTCTGTCTTTCCCCCCAACGATGAACTAAAGACATGCCCGAACGAAAGGTACAAATTGTTTAGTTGTCTTGTTATTTCGAAATCTTGATGAGTCAATGGAGCTAAATAGGCACTAAGAACATACTTCATATTTGAAAACTGGCCGAAAATTCCCCGGCGCCTGCATTGCCCGGCTGATAATAACAAATAAAAGTTTTAATCAATTACCGCACTTGATATTCCGACATCCACAAGCTTTCGCCGCGAACGTATGCGAGAAGGTTAAAATGTGCTCCTCCCGCCCAATCCGTTAATATAGCGCTGACAGCGAATCCATCATCATTTTCTATGGCTTTTAGCGGGCAGCGCTTTTAGCATTAGAATGGCCTCCAAAACAAAGAACCCCTAATTGACATAACATTAATTAACACAACGATTTCCCTGGTAATTATTCGACGCTGCGCCTATGGGTGTTGGCGGCAAAACCATGTAGTGGGTGTTAAAGTTTCGTTTTACTGTGATAAGTTGAACTTAAAAATCGAAATACTGAAATTATCTAAATCCATCAAAAAAATTAGCGATCGTTATTTCTGTCCGCATCCGGTTGTTCCACTGCTGAATGCTGATGAGGTTATGTAGCTACTCCAGTAAGAATGCACACCGGCAAAAATAATAACAAGTCTATTGACAAAAACTTTCACATTACATTTCACTCGATGATTATAATACGCATGTCTTTTAGTTTAAGGTATATTTGAATTGCTTATGAGTCCTGGTCACTGTTTATTATTGAACCTTAAGAATTAGTATTGCTTCATTTAGGTAATTATTTTAGCCTAAAACTAGTTTAACTTTATCACTCAGAGATTAGTTCTGAATACTTGACACATTTCAATTTGAGATTTTCTTTTAACTTAGAGCTTTGACAGATTTCTCTTAGGTTCGACTTTGCTACATGGAAAGGAGTAACCAAAGGGCCGTTGTAAGTTCCCTTGCATATAGGCATTGAGGCAG
>MU184190.1:77625-88867 GCA_016904865.1 Pissodes strobi
TATATATATACCCAATTGGATTAAATTAACGTATGTGCAAGTTAAGAGATTTGAGGACAATGCAGTTAAATTTAAATATTTTAGATAATCACTGTATTGACGTAAATTAGAAAAAAATTTGCTAGTGAAATCACAAGATATAAAGGTGAGACAGTTTGCCTCATAGGTGAGGTTAACTATTATCAGTATCAGTATCAGTAACAGAAGGAATGGTCCCTAACGGGTCTGGCACTTTGGCCACCAGGTCGGCGCGTTGTGCCCCCAGCTCGCATGAGAGAACCTCCAGGATGCCGGTCTTCCTTAAGAAAGCCCACATCTCCTTTAGACTAAGCCTACAGTGCCCTGTGGAGAATCCTACCAGGATCCTACACTCTTTCCTAGGTAGGCACAACAACCCCCAGCAAAACTCTTCGTTCTATAGATCCACAACATAGTTTTCGCCCTAGCTCGTCACCCCCACCCCCCACCCCCCTCAACGTCCCCCGGAAAGCTCACAGAGCACTGAATGCTGCCGCGGGCTTGAGCTGGATGTGTTCCTGAAAGGTTAGTTTGGAGTCCAACCAGATACTTGACGCATTTCTTAACGACAAGAGGGGGTTCCCTTCCAACGTGACGTTGGGAGAGACCTCCAACTTTATTTGTCTGGTAAAGATGACTACTTCTACCTTGTTGGGATTCGTCCTGAGTTCGTTAATCCTACACCACTGCGGGAGCCTTGTCAGTGCTTCCTTCAAAAGCCTTTGCAATATTCCCACCTCAGTTCATGTGCAGTTCGTCCCCATTGGCCTGTACATGGACCCCATGCTCCACTCTCAGGATGCGTAGGATCTCATCCACCACTAGACACCACAGGAAGGGGGACCGAACCACTTTCTGCCACCCTTTTCCCTTACCACCTCATCTCCCAGCCTAGCCTCGACCCTCCGTCCAGTGAGCATGGAGCCGATCCAGTTCGTTATGACCGGCTTTCGCGATAAGCGACCGAAGCACTACACGAGCACGGTAGCAATACGGTGGGTTTAATGAAAATGGCCGTATGAGCGCCCACGAGGCATCTTACGACACTAGCAGCTAAACCCCACTCAAAACAAATGATCCAGAGTCGGTCCGAACGAATTTCGAAGTCAATCTTAACTTCACTCATAGCCCTCCGCTCGCTTCGCTCGCTCCGAGGAGTAACCAAACAAAACTAACCAAACTAACCCAAATTTACAATAAGAAACAAACATAACCTTTAAAAAATAAATAAAAAAAGTATCTTGCCACCGACGGGAACCGAACGCGGGACGCCATTTAGGAAATCCAGGATCGTACCACTAGACCACGAGGTTTCTTGGAAGCATTTCGCTAGACCGTATAGACAAGGAAAAAAAATGAAACTGTTCGGGCCGACTTGGGATCATTTATTTCGCGTGGGGTTTAGCCTCTATTTCTTACGACCACCCTCCGCGCTCGAGACTGTCTATTGTTAAAGATTGTTTGCGAGTTATCCCTTTGAGCTGTGTTACGCGGATAAAGTCACGTCAGACAGTTTTTTAAAGGAAAAACCTTCATCTCCTATTATAACGAAGGGTAACACGTCTTCACCGCCAGGAAGTATCTTCGGGCTTGGCAAACTCATGTCGCTTTCCTCAAATACGGTTTCCTGGCACGATCTGTCATTGGAACACGTTTTTCTGATTGGAGTTAAGAAGGAAAGTAAAGAATTTTTTTTTATTATTATTTTTTTTAATTAGAAAGGAACCCAGCCCCGCAGAGATGTATTGCAAGCCCGACCCTTGTCGTGGGGTCGTTTGAGTGCCACCCGTTCTCGCCAACTAAACGGAAAAAGCTCTGCGGGTGTTGTGCAGGGTGACTAGGCTCAAACAAAAAAAATCAACAGATGCTTAATTTCAAACTATCCAGAAAACTGGAAAACACAGGCCCGCTTATTAAATTAAATCTTACTTAACCGGACCTAATAAAGAAAACACAATCTAAAATTTAATGAACACTATATTTGCTACTAAGTTCTTTTTTGAAAACACAGCAACAATCTATCTGGAGAAAAAAAGTTAATGGAAATATGGTTAATTAAAGAATGTTAAATGGCTGTTAAAATGATTGTTAAAATAAACAGAGTACAATATGAAGATTGTACAGAGACCAATTCGGTTAGAAATACTTGGTTCTGTATGCCTTACCACTAAATGCACTAAATACTACCTATCGAAGTGATCACTCGATATGGACTAAGCTTATTACCACTAGGTATGCGTGCGCTAATAGTTGCACTGATTCCAGATGTAGGTAGCAACTAACGGCTACGGTCATTTAATCATATGACTCGACCAGTTAATAAAAGACTCGAACTAGAATAAAACTATTGAGGGCGTAGCTGCCGCTTGATTCACATTATAACACGATAAAATCCGAAATGGTTATATCACTAGACTTATGAATGAAAAGAAGGAAATTATCTAGCCAGCGCTCGACTTTTATTAGAATGCACGAAAATGCAAACAATCCGATTAACTGGTCCGACAAACCAGTGAATTAAAGTAAATTAAATTAATTAAAATTAATGAGCTACCTCAGCACTCGGCTTTCAATGTTTGATTTATTTTAGTTTAATGAAAGAAAACAATATAACGCTCCAGTACGATACCCAAATCCACTCGTCGAACTCTGGTGGAGGCGCCGGCACTTATAGATACCCAGGAATGGGCTCTCGATAGCCTCCAGTGAGGGAAACAAAAGGTTGTAGCCCTTCGATAAGGGTTCTGGCCCTCCGTAAAACGTTGTAGCCCTCCAGAAAGAAGTTGTGGCCTTTCAATGAAGCTTCTGGCCCTCTAGAAAGAGTTGTGGCCCTTCAATGAAACTTCTGGCCCTCCAGAAAAATCCTGAAATAGTCCAGTACGCATTAAACGAAGCCCCCTTACTTTAATGAAAATCATAGACCCCCCCTCTTGCATAAATATATCTTCTTTATAAAACAGATTTCCCCAGACAAAAAAACCCCTGGACTTGTAATGCCCATCAGCAAATAAAAGAGATACTACGGTTCGGAGAACTTGAATATACAATGATAGGTATGAATCACTCCCAAAAGAATATATAAACCCCACCATAGGATCCAAATTAAAGTTACAGTTATTATAAACATCCCATATGATCCAAACTAAAGTTACATTAAAATAAAAATTCGGTTAGATAAAATGGAGTGGATAAAATAACCCATGGGAAAAGCAAATGGCGTTATATGCACAAAAAAAAAAGGTAACACAGATAAGCAATCAAATCATTAATTTAGGCAAAACGGTAGCGATATTTACCTCAATCTTGGATGTGAGGGTCAACTATGAGAGATTCGACGGTCTCGGTCTTATATGACGAACGTGGAAACCGCTATAAATAATGGGAGAAAAAAATCATTAGCATCATGGCGTGGATGCTCTTTACATGCAATAGAAAAAGAAATCCGGAGAAAATGCTTACGTACAGCATGTAGAGCCCGAAAAATTGATCGTGTTAAAACACCAACAGAAACAACACAATAAATCCCCTGGCAAAAGGGTTGTATTATATCACAATATTAAATGTGAAGTTTCTAGCTGTACTGACTGGCAAACATTCGCCTTACTAGCAAACTAGAAAAATAAATCTCCAACGTTTTCGTCAATTTGCCTTCGAGATTAAATGCTGCGTCACAAGTAGTGATGGGCGGAAACATGCCGAGTGATTCGATACAAGGAATAATTCTAAGATAATAAGCGACCGAGCTCTCGCTTGTTATAAGGGTAACATGACGGCGGAGGCCACGAATAGTGAGCTAAAATTACATTCTTCCAGAAATGCTAGGAAATACTCTTACAGGAATGATAAACCTTCAAAAATCTAAATCGAGAACGACAAAAACGCGATGGATATCCCATCCCTATTATTTGGCATAAACCTCGCAAAAACTTGTCTGCCGTACAAAACGAGAAATATATTTAAAGCAGAGGTCCAAAAACGATCTCCGGAATTGGCGGCCGGCTCCTGGCATTCATTAACCTAGGGTTCTCAAAAGGTAATAAAATATTCAAACTGAAATTAAAGAATGGTTCAATAAGTCAAATGCAACGTATTTGCAGGCTAACAGAATTATTTAAAAATATAAAACGGTTGGCTGGCGGTTCCCGATAATGCAATATAAAACAAGCCAAGCTATTCTAATAATATGGTGCATTGCTCATCCACTAAAATAAATAGTCACAACGGATTATAAAAGCTAATACAAATACATAGCTAACCAATACCTAGAATATAGTTAACTCATATTAGGAAAGTGGCATTTACAAGCAAATCAAATTAATAAATTTAGAATTAATAAACCGATGCGTGCAAAATACAGCATCATTTTTTTTTTCTACATGCGGCATATAAATGAAATTTAAAATTGGCAAAATCGAACTGTTACAGCTTGCCTTTCCATAAACCTCTAAATCAACCGCAATGGATCTATAGTGAGTATCAACCAATGCCAGCAAGACGACTTAGAAAGTTCCTTTATAATTATAATAAAGACTTCCGCTTTTGGGTGGGTCTTGCAGTACTACGTGCTTTCCATCTATAGCAGCAAAAGAAGTTGGAAATTGCCACAGCCTTTCAAATTCTTCGGCAATTTTCAGCTAGGCAGCCTCCATAGGAGTTGCCAATTCATAAGGAGACAAAGCTTTCCACAAAATTCAAAAGTGAGGTCAGACCTGAACTAGGATGGATAACTCGTGTAAATCATTTAATAAAACTATTTCTGAAGGAGCTAAGGCAGTGTGTTGTGATAGTTACCACATTATTAGGCACCCGCTGGAGGCCTGCACAGGATTGAATGCATCAGAACTCAGAGCTGTTGTTATTCAAAAACGCACTATGATGTATTTCTGTAAACCACGTAGGGAGACTTTTAAAAATGTGCCTGCCCTTTTGCAACAAATTGGAGAGTTGAAGAAGGAGGTTGATTTAAAAAAAAAATGAGCTTGAAACTGTCAAAAATCAGAAATGCAACCATGGTGCTTCGGAAATTAATACGGAAGAAGTCTTTAATGAAATACAGGAAAGGGCAACCAGATCTAGGAACTTTATAATTTATAATGTGAAGGAATCGGGTACTGAGGATTTCTCTATGAGGATTGGTGCAAGAGGTTTTACAAACATTGAATGCCAGCCCGAGCATTGCAGATGTGAGTAAGGTAGAGAAGGTTCTTCGAATAGATAGAAAGAAGGATAACGCTTGTATACCACTGAAAGTAATCTGTGCTCATCCGTCATATGTTAAGAAAGTTTTGAAGGCTAAGAAAAAGTTAGTACAATCTGAGTATAAGATCAACTCTGATCAGACTACAATACAGAGGGGGCAATTTAAGAAAGCAATAGCTGAATTGGAGTTGAAAAATGAAGGAAATGATAAAAGTTTTGTAATTCGGTATATCAATGGTTGTCCTAAGGTTATAAAAATGACAGACAAACCGATAGAAAAAACTAGATAGTGCCCCATTATTGATGTACTACCAGAATGTTAGTGGAATGCGAACCAAGATATCGGACTTTAGTTTGGCAGTGAATTCTTCAAATTATGACATTGTTATTATCACGGAAAGCTGGTTGTATGAAGATATCTGTTCGGAGGAACTAAGTTGCAGTAACTACAACATATTTAGTGCTGACCGTAATGCACAGATTACGGGCGGTGTGCTAATCGTGGTGAAAAATCAAATACGGGCTTCAATAGTCAGTAAGTCTGAGACTACCTTTGAGCAATTGTTTGGGAGCTGAATTTATTTTAGGGGGTATTTATATACCTCCTAGATCATCTGAAGATCTGTACAGGGACCACTGTCTGACAGTTGAACAAATTTGTGCTGAGTATCCTAATTCTAAGCTGTACATAGTAGGGGACTTTAATTTACCCGAGGCTGAAAGTGGAGTGGAAGTGAGATGTCCAGCCAATTCATCTGTTTTTCAACTGGCACAAATGTACGGCTTCTATAATATGCAGCAAATGATTGATGCTCCGAACAGCAGAAACATATTTTTGCATTTGCTGTTTACGAATGATTGTTCCATTGATTGTTTTAGATCTCTGGATAGTATTTTTTGTGACTCTATTAATCATACTTCATACCCTTGTAGTTTTAAGTTAAATAATACTAGGTTAGAACCACTTAGGATAGAGGATTTTTACTTTGATTTTAAAGATGGTAATTATCAGGGTCTGAATGATTATTTATTTTCAATACTGACCACTTTCTGGTTAGAAAAAAGATTAGAGTAAGAATCTCCACCCAACCAAACACGAAAAACAAGACCAACATAAACTGAAATACGGCAAAACTAAAGACAGAACAAACACAGGAAATATACCAGAAACTAATTACTGAAGAAATAAAAGATCCGCAACGGGGATACAACGTAAACGAGCTCTGGAAGAATATCCAAGAAACAGTAATTAGGGTGGTCAGTCAAGTGCTCGATAAAAAGAGAAAACAAAGAAGGAAGTGGTATGATGACGATTGTAAAACAGCGACGGAAAGACGAAATATGAGCAGGAAAAAAATGCTCCAACACCTAACAGCACCTAACATAGAAGAGTATAAACAACAAAGATCTGAAGCACGCAGAATAATAAAAAAGAAAAAGAGAGAACACCATTTGAATACAATAAGAGAAATGGAGGAAAATAGACAAAACAACAGAATAAAAGAATACTTTCAGGGAATAACAAAGCATTAAACAGAATATCAAACCAGAACCGAAAACTTCCTCTACAAAGAGGTAAATACAGATACGACACCCATAAGCATATCGACAGCTGAAATAGAGATACCAGCACCATCATACGAACAAACAGTCAAAGCCGCAAAGGAACTAAAAAAACAACAAAACTGCTGGTAGCGACGGCATACCTGCCGGGTGTATAAAATATGGTGCAGAAACAATGCATAGGGTCATACATAAGCTCATCCAAAATATTTGGAACACTGAATTGCTACCAGAACCGTAGAAGGAAGGTGTGATAGTCTCTATCCATAAAAAAGGAGACAAAAAGAAATGCTCAAACTATCGTGGAATAGCTCTGCTAAGTACATGCTATACGGTCCTCTCCAGTATCCTGCGAGAGATAATTGAACCATATACAGAGGAGATAGTCGGGGACTACCGGTGCGGGTTTAGACCTAAATGGTCCACTATAGACGAAATTTTCACCATTAGACAAATAGTGGAGAAATGCTGGGAATTTGACAGGGAACTCCACCAGATGTTTATTGATTTCAAACAGGCATTCGACAGAGTATGTAGAGCAATGTTGTGGGAAGCAATGCGAGAAATGGGCTTTCCAAAAAGCTGATTTCCCTGGTAAAGATGTCTACAGAGGATACAAGATGCAAGATAAGGGTGGGTCAGAGCTACTCTGATTTCTTTGATATCAACAATGGACTTAAAAAGGGCGACTTGCTTTCACCCCAACTCTTCAACAAAGCTCTAGAATATATACTTAGAAAAGCCAAGATTGAGACACCAACGGCTATATTCCACCAGGAAGGACCCTGGCCTTTGCAGATGATGTGGACATAATTGGCAACATCAGGATTAATCTTCAAGGTTTGAAAAGGAAGCATAAATGCCTTTTTGCTCCCCAGGGTTTAATGAAATCAAGGGAACTTACCAGAAAAACCAAACTACACATATACAGTACAATCATAAAACATAGTAATATATGGTTGCGAGGCCTGGATACTAACCGCTGCAAACGAAGATCGACTCAAGATATTCGAAAGACGAGTGCTGAGGAGAATATTTGGTCCAACTAGAGAAGCAACAACAGGAATATACCGTATAAACACCAACCAAGAACTCAAAGAACTATAGGCGGGTGGTAACACACTAAATGAGGTAAAGGCCAAGAAACTACAGTGGGCCGGCCACGTAAGAAGAATGCCGGATGAAAGAATGGTAAAGCTTGTGTGGGAAACGGCTCCACAAGGAAAGCGTCCTATAGGTCGACCCGGCTTGGATGGAGAGACAACATGGCAAAAGATCTAAGAGCCATGAACTTACAAGATGGACTGGAAATTATGCTGGACAGACAAAGATGGAAGCGTGTGGTGGAGTCGAGGAAAACCCATCAGGGGTTGTAGAGCCAGATATGATGATGATGAATTACAGAATGATGTTAAAGATATTAAAGCAATTATCGCACATGGAATTTCAGTGAATTTAGTGCATGATCCTTTATATATAGATTTTTTTTAAATAATACATTAATTGCCGCATTTTTAAAATTTTAACCGTTGTTTAACATTCATTATAACAAATAGCTGCAATAAATATTCTAATGGTTATTGCTTTAATCATTCTACATAATTAGGTTAATAATTGAAATGCTTTGTTCGTAAATGCAATTAAGTATTTTATAGCATAAAAAACCGATTAAATCCAACATGTATGTACACAAAATTCCAAAAGCTAAAAACAAGTATAGATAACCTTTAACCCTGTGTAGTCCGACGATAACAAATCCAAGAACAAACTAAACTTTATAAATAATTCGCGTCGGTTTGTGACGCAAAAATAATTCTACAAACAAAATTGCAAACTCGTCAACAAACTTCGGAAAAGTTGCGCGCTTTGCGCCGTTCGCATTGGCCGACTGCATTTCGCCCGACCAATCGGTGTCCGGCCGGCGACGACGTCTTGACGCCGCATACGACGCCGCGTTTTGGAGGATCAGTTTGCGTCGCGGTCTTGCCAAAGGGCGCCGTTTGTTTGCCGCTCTCTCCATGCGTTTTACACGTGACAGAAAGTTGATCGGCATTATCTTGGAAAATTTTTAACTATTGTGGTTCGAGCTATGTTGACTGTGTCGTTTTGGTGGTGAGGCACGTTGGATTTGAGGCGATGAGGGCTGTTTCTACAGCGGCCGTTTTCATCGGACTGTTTCTTTACGGTAAGTTTTTTAATTGAGCTTCAGATAGTTCGTGATGCCATCGAATTTTTTAGAGAGATGAGGACATCGGCAAGATTCAAGGCTAGCCTTGGTCAAAATCCAAGCAAACCTAGCCTAATGTCTATAGTTAAATTAACTTTTATGGCTAAGACGAACCCATGACTAACGGGCTCTTAGTTTTTTAGATTTGGCATGTGTTGTTGATGGTGAACTGTGCAGTTGCAACAAAAGTTTTAAAGTAATTGGGAATCGGATTATTTATTAGTTTTTAAAAAAGCTCTGGGTTCCTTTTTCTCTGCAGCATACCATTTAAGCTTTACCAACTCTATATCCTGTTGAAGAAGGTTCAAATTCTTACTCCTAATAAATGGCATTTCAAATTATGACACGCCATAATTTGAGGCAAAAAAAAATATTGTAAAGAAAGCATGGCAAATAACCGCGTATCTTAAATCGTTTAATAAATAATAGGGATCTATCTTAAGGTTAGTGTGAACGTCGTTAAAATCACCACCATTCTTGTGTAAAAGGATAACCTTTAATTTAAATATTTGACGCAACTATTCGTTCGCTTTCCGCACGTGGCAATATCGCTGACTAATCAGGAACTTTCCTTACCATAAAAAAATAAAACAAAAGGACCCTGCATGCGGCAAAATTGCTGACTAATCAATCCTTACCATCAAACAATAAAACAAGAGAATCCTCCGCTAGTGAACTTTTCCAAGTGTCACATTATATTTCCTTTAACATTTTTATTTTATCTTTATTTTATTTAAATTTCATACTCGTCTTGATTTTCTTTCATCTCTCTTTTTAATTTTTTGAATTCATATCACTGTTTCACCGTCTTCCCTTTCTCCATTAGGTAATTAATTGATATATTGCTAGACATTTAAGAATAAATTATTTTCGGTGGTATTAATTAATTAATCTGATCCAAATGTATTTTAATATCTTGTAAAATGCAAGTTCTTATTTTAAGTAAAATAATTTGAGAGAAAAAAAAAGTTAATTGCCCAACAACGTCCATCCTTATTTTTCGAGAATGAATCCATAAAAATGCAAAAGAAAAAAAGAGGCATGTAGAGAATGAAAGCACCTTTCAACCTAAGTATCACTCGATCCCTCTTCCTTTCATGGGATGACTTTGGGAAGTAAAGGACTGAACTGAGAGAAATTCATCCTATGTCATAATCTATCCCTTTTTGACTGGAAAATATATTTACAAAGAATTTTAGGGTGGACTGTCTTCCTTGGGACACCCTGTATATGCAAATTTAGAAATGATGAATTTTCTTCAAGTGCCTAAACAAACAGAGATGTGCGCGTAGGCACTATCATTACCATAGGGCTAGTTCTAAAGTCATTTTGTAAATAAAACAAAAAGCTTTAGCATTATATGAATATTTTAATAAGTTATTTTACTTGAAAACAACTGAAAGCTCACAAATAAACAAAATATAAACATTAAATGATTGTACGTAGTCAGTGCTACGATATGAACAATATCAGTCGAGGCAAAATATCGACCTTAAAGGATATGACATAAATAATACTCTTAAAAACTAAAGCATTGCGTAATACTAAACTAATATATGATTATAAACATAACCTTGAAGCTATGTACAGTTAAATGCTCATGAAAGACCCTGCAGAACTGCTACGCATGAGCTCAGTTAGCTGATCTAACTATCATATGAAATACAATAATATACAAGCAATAATAACAGGATAAATATTACCTTAAAATCCACCTATAAGCTAATATGTACACTATGTTCACCATTGACGAGAAACGTTCAATTCGTTCAGCAGTTTATCTTCTAGCACAGGAAAAGTCACTTTAAACACTTACTAAGTCTTTGTTATAGCTTCTATGTACAATGAACTTCAACTTCTTGCAAATAGGAATGACTTGAATGTGGTAGATTGAGAGGGTATACAGTTATTGCATAATAGCATGACATTGATGCCTTTGTGAGTGCGGTTTCCTTACACGCAAAAATGGTTGTAAAATATGCTATCCAGGTAGCATAGGTAAGCTGAAATCCGCGTAGGGGATATAGCCTTGTGAAACCTTGAGTATATTGGCAGACTAGTGCCGTTTAATCCTTATATGAGAATAAGGCCAGAGAATGTATGCAGACTAGTGCAGAGTAATCCTTATATTAGAACAAGGCAAGAGTATAGCAACCCAGTGTTATACACTGATAGAGAATGTTGAAAACCCATGGGCAAGACCATTGGGGACGACTGTACAGCGATGGTACAGCG
>MU184190.1:88877-156169 GCA_016904865.1 Pissodes strobi
GACCATTGGGGACGACTGTACAGCGATGGTACAGCGTCTGAGAGAATATGAATGTGAACGTGTGGGTTTACTTACTTGAGATACGAGACAAGGCTCGATTGTAGAATTCTCATGGGCAAGACCATTGGGACGACTGCACAGCGATGGTACAGCGTCATACTTGTGAGATTAATGGCAGTCAGGGTGCCGATAAATACCTGTTTGTAGGCTTAAGATGACGATGACTATGACAGGATACCACTATGTCACTTGAGTAAAGAACTAGATTGATTATGAGGTCTCAAAACGTGAAAACTGGCCCGACATGGCGGCTTGGCGCCATGTCGGCGGGAACAGCGCCTTTAGAGCGACTTACATGGTGGAGAGTCGAGATGCAACTTTATATTAGAATACTAGAACGTGGGAACTAGATCAACTTGAAGAAGTTGTTAACGCCCCTTTGTTACCGCCTCTTCTGGCGGGATGATCTAAATCCTCCGGAAATAGAAAGGGCTAATAATGTATATACTGAGAAGTTATGTAAAACTTTACGTCAGCGATTGTCTAAATTAACCTTATGAATTTTAACGCAAATCTGGTCGAAATACGTTAACTAGTTTTTATAAAATTCGATTGTTAAAGATCGGAAATTTAGGAGCTAACTTGACTACCTCCGTTAAGAGACAGTGATTGGCCGAATGTCCGAATGTGTTCCTGCATAGTGTAGCTGATACGGCCTGGGGTTTGAAATACATTGAGGTGATTGGTTTGCACGAATTAGCTGCTCGATGTAGGACTGCTTACTTGGCGGGGTGCCGATGCAGATGAGTAAACGTTGTTACAACAGATGGAATATCGCGGCTTTTCTGTAGAAAGCGCTGTGATTGGTCAGATGAGTTTACAGGCCGTGCGGCTCTTAGCTTTCTAGACTGATTGAAGCAGTGGATTAACGTTGTAAACAAGAGATGGCTTTAGTAGTATCGCCGTGGATTTTATTTTCTCTTTGGAATGCTAGCAGTGGCGTGGAATGCAAAAAATGTATAAATAAATCGTTAGATTTGAGAACGTGTTCAAAATGGTTTTTGAACATCAGGCCCACGTTTCTCGTCCATTTTTCCTTGAATTATGATATGAAGCAACTCGTATTTCCGATTTCTTATCACGTGGCCAAAGTACTCTAATTTCCTTCTTTTGCTTGTTCCTATTACCTTCCTGTGATTATTAAAGTGATCTAAAATGGCTTTCTTGCTCACACTGTTCATCCATGATACTCTTAACATTCTACGCCACTATCCTTTTGCACATAATTTCAGTGAGGGTACATGCCTCCAGCCCATAGAAAATAATCCTGAGGACATAGCAGCTAATTTTAGTGATCTGTTGGTGAACACTTTATGCATTTTTCTAAATGATGTTGATGGGGAAACACCCCAACAAGTGTATTAACTTATCGTTTTTCACCGTATAATTTGGTGATAACACACTGTATGTCCGTAGTATGATTGCGTAATTGGTAGAATAGATTCCTTTATATGCATCAATCGCTGGAAAGCAAGTTGTCAGTCCGTCAAGCAAATCGTTATTAATCATTCTCAATTTAATATATATTTGTCTCCGTCAATGTTGTGTAAACAACAATATGTCAAATAAAGAAAGAACATGTTTCTACCCTTTCAAATGCATCCGCATCCGCGCAATTTCCCGCTCTGTTCTCCCTGCCGCGACGGTAGGAAAAAAATAGATTTGTAGTGCCAAGTGCCTGACAAACACTCACCCGTGAAGCAACCATCCAGTCATCGTTCTGTTTGAATTTGGCGCCAAGAACATAAGCCTTTGTCAGTGCCCTGTTTGACGCCAAGATTTTTAGTTAGTTTTCTCAAAATTTAAGTTTAGTTAGTCGAAGAAGTAATAAAGTGCCTTACAAACACTCATCCGTGATGCAACGGTCCAGTTACCGCTCTTCTTGAATTTGGTGCCAAGACCAACTACCCAGTCGTAGCCTTGTTTGACGCCAAGATATTTAGTAGTTCTCTCCTTTGTTTGCACAGATATATAGAAAATTTCTGCTGTACTCTGTGTTACCTTTTTTCAACACTGAATTAAGAACTCTTTTGGGTGTTTTTACGCATTTTCTCGAGACAATACAACTCGTAGCGTCTCTCATGTTGAAGATAGAAGAAGGTAAAATGGCGGTTGGAAATTTGCAGTAGACAAATCTGTTCCTCTACTCGAGATTCGAATCAAATGTTCGAAGTCTAAGTGGTGAAGTAAAGTTGAGAGAATTGCAGAAGCAAAGTAACAAGGTATTTTATGTGAACGGAAAGACAGTTAGTTTGGGTTAGTTAATTAAATTCAATAAAGAAAGAAGTCGATGTTGGATTTAAATAATCAAGAAGATTTGTTAGACATTTAGTAATGGTTAACCTCATGCACAGTATTTAGTTTTATGTATGAAAGGATGAATGCTTGAAAGTAGTTAGAAATCATTGTATATATCAATCATATTTAATGCATTTTTGAAGTACGTGATACCTAAAATACATGTTTCAATTCACACCCTACGAATAAAACCCCCACCACCCTATGTTGATACAGTCCATTAATTAAAGTGGTTAATTATAAAGTTGAGTACCACCTCCACCTTTGTGGTCATAAATGATTTAAGAATTAATTATTTATACCAATCAGATGTTCTTGCTTGCTTTATTCTGCTTTTAATCTCCTGAAATATATCCGATCTCTCATTTAACCAGCATCCCAAATATTTATCATGATATCTGTTTTTGCTGGCGATCATCCATTTGGTAGTCTTATATGACCGTTGATAGGAGTGCCTGTAAGTCATCTTTATTTGTTCCTAACAGGGCAGTGTCGTCAGCATATCTTAAGTTGTTGATGACGACACCATTGGCAATTATACCATCCACCCTTCATTCTATTGCCCAGGACTTCTCTGTGTATAAATTGAATGAAAGCAGCGAAAGCACACATCCTTTAATCTTTGCCATTTGGTTCCAGTAAAGATTGGCTATTACACGAATATCTCGTCCACCCAGGCCTATTTCATTTAATCAGGTTATGTTGAGCTGTGTCGAATGCCTTTTTATAATCGACAAAACACGCGTATACGTCTACGTCACGAGATCGTTGTATGAGTACCTGAATACCAAACAGTGCCCCCCGTGCACCAAACCTACCTCTAAAACCAAACTGGAACTTGGCGATATTTACCTCACACTTGGTGTATATTCCGGAGTGAATGATCTTTAAGAATAGCTTCAGCACATCACTCACAAACTAATTATTCTATGTTCTTTACAAAGCTTACTACTCTTCTTCTCTATGTGAGCCCGCCCCTTCTAGTGTTTTTAGAACCTCTATTTGTATTTCGTCTGGTCCAGGTGAATTTCCATTTTTTGCGTTTGAAATAGCATGCTGTATCTCTGCTCTAGTTATATCTACTTCATCTTGTGTCGGATTTCTCTTGTCCCCGAAAAGATTCCTAATCAACTTTTTCCACTCTGGCAGCTTTTCTTCTGTACTGTTCAATATTTGATGATGTTCATTCATAAGGATGTTGTTATTCTTTTTCTTATAGTTACCGACTGTTTGTTTAATCTTCCAAAACATATTGAAGGAGTCATGTTTGGCTTCTAGCCGTTCTGTTTCTATGTACTGTTCTCTTAGATATTCTACCTTTGATGGTCTAGATCCTAGAACCAATTTATCTTTGAATTTCTTTGGATCTGGTGAGGCTATTCTTTTTGTATGATCAGCTTTAGGATACTCTCAGTAATCTATTCTTTATGCTTGGTTTTGCTTCTTTTCAGTTTAGTTTGGCTCACTTCTACCACGATGGTTCCAAGTTTCTTCAATCTTGGTCGCATAAGTTATTAGTCCCGAAGCTCCGCTTTCACTGCTGGATCCAAAAGCTTTCTCGTGTCAATCGGTTGTGGTGCCTGACTCTTCTTGCATTTTTTAAATTTAACCTTAATTGTAGCTGCCAATAACGAATGATCCATGGGTAAGTTTTAGCGTTTTTGATGATATTCCTAAATTTTTTCTTAATTATGATAAATTCGATGTGATTGTGCACATTCTCATCTGCCTTAAAGATCCATGTATAAAGTCGTCTTGAAGGCTGTTTGAAATGTGTATTTGTTATAATTAGTCCTTCTTCTTGACACAATTGAATTAGCTGATCTTCTCGGTCGTTTGATACGTCCAGGCCATACTTTTCTACGATGTCTTCTCTTCGACCTTTTCCTACTTTGGCATTCAGGTCTCACATGATTCACTTGACTTCAGCTGATTTGGTCATTCTTAATGCTTGTTTAATGTCGTTGTAAAGGATTTCTATTTCTTCTACAGATGCATCGATAGTAGAAGCGTAAACCTGAATAATATGGTTAAAACGGGTGTCGTCTCAAGCTGCAGTGAGCACACTCTGTCCGAGATGGGTACCAGGTTCCTCACCGACTTGCACACATCATCTGCCACCATAAAACGTGTCCGAATTTTTGTTGTTCTTGAGTTTGGCCATCGCATCTCACTAATATCCAAAACATCTATCTTAAGTCGTTTCATCGCTGTAATCGTGTTGTGAGTTTTCCGCTTTGGAATAACCTACGAACCTTACATTTTGCTATTATCTTGACCGACGTGCGGATTCTTAGTACTCATTGCCCCTTGAAGAACTTCCGGGGACCGGGGGCCGTGGATTGATCGGTTTCGATCATGCTGAAAATTATCCTGATGATGTCCTTTTGAACCTTTGTTGCAGTGGCATCCCGTTGCCTTCTGCAACTCCATGTTGTTGAATTATATTCTAGTTTCGTCAGCCATTCGAAAGAATTTCCTCTTTCAAGGACAGGAAGGTGCCCTCCACTCGAAGCTGTTTGTATTCGTATTCGTACACGTGAGTGGGTCCAGATGGGGACTTCCACTGTGACCCTTGGTCTATTGTGGCTCATATTTGTGATTTTCACTAGACCAGAGGCTCGATCCTTTCTGGGGTGGATAGTTTTCAAATCTACAAGTGTAATTTGAGAACTTCCAAACACTGTTTGGGTTAGTTTATTTTCTCTACCTAGTTTGGTGAGTAGTTCCTGGCAATTCCATACTGCCTTGGATGAACAACGGATAGATTGAAGAGCTTTTAAAGCCGCTTGACTGTCCGAGAATATTTTGATAGACTTGCTTTTTCAGTTTCTATCGATAAGTCACTGAGTAGTCATACCAATGGATTGAAATTCAGCCTAAAAATGGCCATATTCGGGGACCATGACTGTTGAAGGACAAATAAGTAGAATTTCGGACTCCTAGCGTAGACTTCATTATTTTCATAACCTGGAGCTTTACATTCAGGTAATCAATTCTAAAATATTATTTGGCATACTACGCTCCCAAACGTATATTCAAAATTTAATATCGATAATAAATATGAATTAACATTTAATACAAAACAATAGTAATCTCTTTATTTCCCATAATATGCTATTAACAAATTCAAATTACGAAAATAAAAACTCAACTCAAATTGTTCAGGACTCTCTACATGCACTAAAAATTAATTAATTTCCATAATCTCCAAATAAAATATTTGCTATTGAGCTTGGCTATTTCGGGCAAATAAAGTAGAACATGAATACTTTAAACTTAAAAACTAAACTGCAAATATGTACGATATTTGCAAATGATATTATTTCCGTCCTAGTCAGCAATATAATAATACTTTCGACAATGGAAGAATTAAATTTGATTAAACCGGCATTAAATTTTGAAATAATTAGTCCATAGCTTAATTGACAATAAAATTGCAGTCGATAAAAATAAATAATTTATATAAAATATTCGCTTCAGGATTCATATAAAGGGAGGAGTTTTGTACAAGGCGGTTCAATAGTCTTTTATTAAAGGTAACAAAGATGCTGCGTAGGATCTGAGGTGTGTACTGGAAAAATACTGAAGTTTGTACAGGGAGAAGTTAATATATAAATATAATGAAACACAATCAGAAGCCAAAGTATGAAAAGGCCAAAATATGAGAAAAAAAAGCCAAAGAGCAAAACAAACAAACTGTCGGAGAAATATTGTTCTATCGTATAGTAAGCTTTTTTAATCAATTAAATCTTACGGCTAAAAATCCTATATTCCTTCATTTGATTTAATTGAATAAGCAGATGATTCAACAGTTACTTACTATTTAAAAAAAAATCAGTTTTTGTGAGGGAGTAGGAAGAATTGTTAAATTGATGCTAAAAGCATTCCAGATCGACTCTATTATAAAAATACTTGGTAAAGTTCGAATCTTCTAAGTAAAAAAAAAGAGGCTGCATGAATCTCGAAGTTTTTTGACCACAAGGATATCTGACCGCACATTTCCGCAGTATAGAAACGGGGTTAAATAAATAGAAATAAACCTTTCTAGCGACAAATTCATCCAACCAACTCTTTATGGGCCTTATGGCATAAAAACCTGATGATAATTTTCTAAATAGACTTAGAAACTCATCATCATCATCATCATCCAGTAAAATATCATTTAAATTACATGTAAAATTCTAAATGTTCTAACGATGGTAGATTGATGATTATTAATAAAAATGCATTCCAGATCGACACTGTTATAAAAATATCTGGTAATGTTAGAATCTTCTTAGTCAAAATACAGAGCGTACTAATAACAAAGATTAAAAGCATTTTTACAATAGAAAAATGTTAAATTGTCAATATTTCAAAGACTACAAGTTTTTCGAATAGACAACCTTATACAAAGTCGCCCTTATTTTTAATGCTAAATAAGATAAAATTATAAAAATAGGGGGTTTCCGGTTGAAAAAATTTGCTTTTAACGATTTTTTCATTTCAATTTTTAATGTTAGTTTTTGATCACCCTGTATTTAGTTATTATACAAATGCCAACACAGACTAATAAAGCAGATCCCGTTCTACAAGGAAACCAACTCCAATTAAAATTAAAAGCTTTCAACAGGAGAAATTGATAGTTATATTTAGACCTGCAAACCTCATTTTTGACATAAAATTGAAAATGTGTCAAAAACGATTAGACTTAAGTATGGGATATTATATATGAAATATATCTAGATTTTTCTGAGAAATTCAAAAATGCCTTAACATACAGGGTATTTTATTCAAAATAAGGAAGTTGATACTTGCCCACGAAAATACGAACACCCTGTATAAATAAAAATATAATATTTAAAAAATTTAAGTAAATCCAAACAATTTTTGTATTAAACTTTTTTTGGTACACCCCGTAGATTCTGAGGTAAGGTGTCATCCCATAGCAAACGGGCCACCCTGTACAAGGAGAATCAAACGCATATTTTTTAATCAATGAATCAATCAAAAATGCTTTATGTCAGATGATTTTCTCTCATTTAAAAGCTGTTAAATACGTTTAATAAAATATAAATGGTATTTTAATCCAGTTGGCATTTAAAAAACCATAGATAATAATTGTGGTATCATTCACATATATTAAAGGCAGCGCTGGGCAGACCCAGATGCATATCTGCTGCAACATTCAATTCATCCAAAACGCTTCCCCGGAAACAGAAGCACTGATTTTGTTCAGAAAGGTAGAAGTTGAATCCAATCCAAAATAATGCTTCTGAGGCTATATACTTCAAGTTTCCGACTGGCGCAATCAAGAACTTTGATCAAGTCACAAAAAACTACCGCGTAACCCTCTCCATGATTAGGCATCAGGTACAGCTCTTCTAGGACCCGAATCATCGCATCATCAATATCCTTTGATAGTTGAAAACCGAACTGAGATAAGCCGAATAATTTATTATTTTCCAGAAAGCTTACCATCCTTTTCTTAAGCAGCTTTTCCACAATTTTATTCAGAGTAGACAGGAAAGATATTGGTCTAAAATTAGATGGTAAGTGTTTTTATCCTATTTGAACAGAGGTATCACTGTGGCCTGCTTTAAAAATGAAGGGTAACTTCCATGTTCAAAATAAAGAGTTATAGCCTCCGCCACAGCAACAACTGTTGAGTTAGGAAGATTTAGAATGTTCCTAACAGAAATGTCGTTCAAACCAGATGCATTTTTATTTGCAGTATCCATAACTGTTGACTTTAGTTCTTCGGAATCTGCAGGCTTAGGAAAGGCAAGGGTCAGGTCCATGAGTGATATTCTCGGCCAAGTTTTCCTGCAAACTACGGCTTTTAAGTTAGAATCTTTTATGTTTTTGGGTTTTCTCCTCGTAGATCATTCACAATCTTCCCAGATACAATCCAACCAGATGCATTTTAATTTGTAATATCTACAAATGTTCAGAAACTACAGGTGAGTAAAAAGTATCCTGAAATACGGTTTAGGAAAGACTAGTGATCAGCGGATCCATGAGTGATATTCTCGGCCAGGTTTCTTGCAAAGTATGCCATTTAAATTAGAATCTTTGATGTTTTTGGGCTTTTTCCTCGTAGATCAATCACAATCTTCCAAGATACAACCCATTCAGATGCATTTTTGTTTGTAATATCCTCAAATGTTGACTTAACTCTTCAGAATCTACAGATGAGTGAAAAGCAATGGGTACTGAAATACGGTTCAGAAAAGATAAGGGATCAGCAGTTTCATGAGTGATATTCTCGTCCAGGTTTCTTGTAAACTGTGGCTTTTAAATTAGAATATTTGATGTTTTTGGTCTTTTTCCTCGTAGATCATTCACAATCTTCCAAGATACAAACCAACTAGATACGTTTTTATTTGTAATATCCACAAATGTTGACTTTAGCTCTTCAGAATCTACAGATGAGTAAAAAGTGTTAGGTACTGAAATACGGTTAGTGATATTCCCGTCCAGATTTCTTGTAAACTAAGGCTTTTAAATTAGAAACTTTAATGTTTTTGTGCTTTTTCCATTTACAATCTTCTAAGATACAACCCAACTATATACGTTTTTATTTGTAATATCGACAAATGTTGACTTTAGTTCTTCAGATGAGTAAAAAGTATCAAGTACTGAAATATGGTTTAGGAAAGACAAGAGATCAGCAGATTCATGAGTGATATTCTCGGCCAGGTTTCTTGCAAACTACGGCTTTTAAATTAGAATCTTTGATGTTTTTGGGCCTTTTCCTCGTAGATAATTCAAAATTTTCCAAGATGCCACCTAACCAGATGCATTTTTATTTATAATATCCACAAATGTTGACATTAGTTCTTGAGAATCTACAGGTTAATAAATATTATAGTATCAAGTACTGAAATACGGTTTAGGAAAGACAAGGTATCAGCAGATCCATTAGCCAGGTTACTTGGAAGCTACGACTTTTAAATTAGAATCTTTGATATTTTGGGGTTTTTCCTTGTAGATCATTCTCAATCATTCTCTGACTATTACTGGTAGACCCAACTCTATTGTTGTAGAACATATTTTTTGCGAGCTTGCTTGTTCAGCGTGTTCATACCTTTTGCTAGTTTTTTCAATTTAGGAATTTCCTTTACATGCAATCTATCCTTCTTCTTCTTCTTCTTCTTCTTCTTCAAGTACCTATTCGTTTCGAATATTGGCGATCATCCTGGATATGATGACTTTGTTCACGGCTGCTCTAAATACTTCGGTAGTAGTTTTTGAGAACCATGTTCTTAAGTTTTTAAGCCATGATTTTCTCCTTCTTCCTGGTGGTCTTCTGCCATAAGCTTTCCCTTGGAGAACGAATTTTAAAAGGTGATATTTGCTTTCGTTCCTTAGAATATATCCGAGGTACTCAAGCTTTCTTCCCTTGATGGTGTTCATTACTTCCAAGTCCTTCTTCACTGCCTTGTTGGTCACTCTGTTCACCCATGATATTCTCAGCATCCTCCTGTAAAGCCACATTTCGAAGGCTTCGAATCTTCTTTGTGTTGCCTCGGTTAATGTCCATGACTCTATCCCATAGAAAAGAATCGAGAAAATATAGCATCGAAGGAGTCTGATTTTGATGTCGATGTTGAGGTTGTGACTTTTAAACAGTTTAGCCATTTGGTTCAAGGCGGCCCTTGCTTTCTATATTCTACACCTGATCTCCTGTGAGTGGTCCCAATTATCATTGATCATGGTTCCCAGATAGGTGAACTGTGTTACTCTGTCTATTGGTGTGTTGTTGATATTTAAGCCGTATCTTCCACCAGTTTCTCTACTGATTATCATGAATTTGGTTTTACTAATGTTCATTTCTAAGCCATAGTTACTGCTGACGTCTTTTATTTTGTTCATTAGTTCTTGTAAGTTGTTCATGTTGTCAGTGAAAACCACAGTATCATCTGCGTACCGGATGTTGTTCATTCGTTCTCCATTCAGCAAAATTCCTATGTCGGTATTCTCAAGGGCCTCTTTAAAGATTTCCTCCGAGTAGAGATTAAATATGAGTGGTGACAGGATACAGCCCTGCCTAACTCCTCGAAGAATGTTTACTGTGTTGGTTTGCTCATCCATATTAACTTTAATAGTAGCTGATTGATTCCAGTAAAGGTTTCGGATGATCCTTAGATCTTTATCATCCATCCTCGTACTCATCAAGATGTCTATCATATTTTCGTGTTTTACTCTATCGAACGCCTTCTGGTAGTCTATAAAAAATATCACAGTTCATATCCCTACAGCGCTGGAACAATACTTGTAGGTAGAAATGTACATCTCTTGTACCCATACCCTCCATAAACCCAAATTGTGTATGTGACACTCTTTCCTCGCAGATTCTTCGATGAATGATATTGAGGAACATCTTTAGCATGTGACTCATAAGACTAATTGTTCTGTAGTCACCACATGCTTTGGCTCCCTGTTTTTTTGGTAACATTATAAATTCAGAGATAAGTCATTCTTTTGGAATGTTCCCAGTATTGTAGATGCTATTAAAAATGCCAATCAGGAATGTGTTGGACTCATCGTCAAGAAGCCTGAGGAATTCCGAATGTACTCCATCCGGCCCTGGAGCCTTTCCTTCCCTTAGAGTACCTATTAATGGCAGCTCTAACTTCCTCTCTCATGATTTCAGGTCCGGACTCAGCCTGAATGGGGAGTGGGTCTCCTCTCTCATCAAAAACAACTGTTCTATATACTTCTTCCAAGTTTCTTTAATATCTTCTCTATCCACAATCAACTCTCCTGCATTATTTACAAGTTTTCCCACATTTTTCTTTTTGAACTTTCCTGTAACTTCTCTCACCTTCCTATGTACATTGAACTCATCGAATCTGCTTTGCAAAACTTCTATTTCTTGGCATTTCTCATCCAATTCTTTTTTTTTGGCCTCTCGAATTTCCTCTGTATGTTCCTTTGTATGCTTTTGTATGTTGAGGAACTGTTCTTTTGTTTTCTCCGTTCTTCCATGAGTAACAAAATTTCTTCTGTCATCCATAATTTATGTTTCGCTCCATCATTCTTCAGGTACCTATCTTTGACATTAGTTGTTGTTTCAGCAAGTATCATTATGAAATTTGTTCTTCTGTGTTATCAGTCTCCTCCGCAATCAGTCTGCATTTGTCGTTGATGTCCTTCTTTATTTGGTTCCTTACTGTGTCGTTCTTAAGTTTCCTAAGATTATATTTAGGTTGTTATGTTTTATGTATAATCTAAAATTTTGTCCTATATTCTCCGACAAGTGGATTGTGATCCGACTGTATATCTGCACCCGGGTATGTTTTCACTCTTGTGAAGCTGTTTCTATATCTTCGATTTATTAAGATATAATCTATATGGTTTCGGATGATATGGTTTTTTCCGTCGTCTATGGGAGAAGTCCAGGTGTATAGTCGTCTGTCTGGTAACTCATGGAAGGTGTTTGTTATTACTTTACTTAGTCATGTTCGGATGCAAATACACCGAGAGTTTCCCCCCTTACGTTTCTAACGCCAAGCCCGTGAGGTCCAATATGTTTCCCTTCTCTTCCCTTGCCTATTTGGCATTGAAGTCACCCATTAAGATAAGGATTTCTTGTTCAGGGAGTTTCTTTATAAGATCTTTAATCTGAGAGTAAAATTCTTCTACTTTCTCCTCACTGTGATCAGTGGTAGGTGCATATACCTGTACTATGTTGGTGTTCACTGGTGACGTATTCAATTGTAGGAGCATGACTCTTTCGTTCATAGGCACAAAATTAGTGACGTGTCTAGCAACATCCTTTCTGATAATCAATCTATCCTCAAGGCAATAACTGAGCAAACTTCTCTGGGCCAAAGAAATAGCGTCTGTTTAGGTTGTTACTACCTGCGCACATTTTTTACTGGAAGTTTTCTTGGAAGAGTCACCACATGCTTCCTTGCCTTGAAAATCCATGTCCACTGACAAACTTCCACAACCAAAAACAGAAAATTCAGTAGATTCAGTTCCAATATCTCATCTTCTTCTGCTCTCCGATTTAACCTTTTAATGTGATGTTCATTTGCTTTATTATCCTAGGTAAGCTTGGTTGTTTCAGTCTGTAGTTCCAAAGATATTTCTTCATAATCGTTTTTCAACTTTTCCGGTCTAGCATCCTTCTTAACAGATTCAGCCTTCTGCTTGTTTATACCTTTGTCTACTTTCGGGTTAGGAATTTCCTTTACATGCAATCTACACTCAGGACAATAAAAAAGGGAACTATCCTGGGCTGGGCTGGAAATAGCGTACTCTTGTTAGTTGTGCCCATTTTTTCTTTTAAGTTCTTCTGCGAGAGTCCCATGGTGCTACGTTGGCCTAGCCACGCAAATACATGTCCTCTGCCAACCTTCATAATCAAAAGTTGATATTTTAACACTCAGTTGACTCAGTTCGAAAATCTCACGCTTCCGGCCGTTAATTTTAGTCAAATAATCATATTTTACATTGAAAACTATGCCCTCAAAATGCTCTGCTCTTCGACTTAACCTTTTAATGTGATATTCATTTGCTTTATTATGGCAGGCAAGCTTGGTTGTTTCATTCTGTAGTTCCAAAGATATTTCTTCACCTTTATAATCAAAAACAGATATTTTAAAATTCAGTTGATTCAGTTCGAAAATCTCATGCTTCCGGCCGTTAATTTTAGCAAATAATTATGTGCAACATTGAAAACAATGTCCTCAAAGTCCTGTGTTTTCCGACTTAATCTTTTAATGTAGGTAATTATCCTTTGCTTTATTATCCCAGGTAAGCTCGGTTGTTTCTTTCTGTAGTTCCAAAGATATTTCTTCACATTTGTTTTCCAGGCTTTCAAGCTTAATAACCTTCTTTGTAGATGCAGCCTTCAGCTTGTCCATACCTTCTGCTGGGTTTTTCAATTTAGGAATTTCATTTACATGCAATCTACCCTCAAGACAATAAAATAGCAAACTTCTTTGGGCCAAAGAGATAGCGTGTGTTTAGGTTCTTGTTAGCTGAGCTCATTTTTTCAAAAACTTCTCTTGCATGGTGCCATGGCGCCTTCTTGGCCTAGCCTTGCAAGTCATGTCATCTGACAACCTTCATAATCAATAACAAATATTTTATAATTCAGTTGATTCAGCTCAAAAATCTCATGCTTCCGGCCGTTAATTTTAGTCAAATAGTCATGTGCTACATTTAAAACATCCTTCTTCACAGATTCAGCCATCTGCTTGTCCATATACCTTCTGCTAGTAAATTTAATTCGTACGAGAATTCATTCTACGATCGGTCCTAAAGCATTTGTGTATCGCATGATCTATTCTTTTCAAATAATTTATATAGTATTAATGCTATAATAGGATATATAATACTTATCAAGACCATATTTTATCGAACGAACTTTTAAAATTGAATATCTAACTTATATTTCTTTAGTTAAATCACCTATATGAAATATAAATTATAAATTTAGATAACCTGCAGCAACGAGAAATTTTTTTAAGTAAATAAATAGCGCGAAAGATATATTTGCATACGTTATATATTTTTCATTTTCGCAAATGTACGTATATTGTTTATATACACTCTCAATATACCTTTTAACAATATTTTCATAACGCATTTAACTAAAAGCAGTACATTCACGTCGGTACGTTCCATTCAAAAGCGCGAATACATTTTTCATCGGGCTTTCAAAACAAAAATATCTAGTAGAATAATGGATGTAGACATGTTGGGAATGTCTGTATTTTAACAGGAGCTTTTATTCAAAATAAAAGTAGACAGCCCGTTCGTTGTTTACTTTGAGAAATATACGTAGCTCTTTTAAGGTTCAATTGAAATGAGCATAAGCGCAGGTAGCATTAAGTTAAGATGAACTTGAGAATCCATTGGGAGATTTTATAGCAGATACACGACATTGATTTCCGTTATCTGAAGTATGCTTTATAAAATTGCTAATTTGCTCTTGTTTTATAAAGCTACTTACTTACCCCAAATTTATCCGCCATCTTGACTTCAATTGCACATCGAAGAAAGTCTGGAAATATTGAAATTGGAATTTAAACATGTGGCGGAGATTAAGAAATTGATCCCGAAGATGCAAGAATACAAGAAAATGTTAAGAGTAATAAAGATAAATTCTAGTAACATTAATATAGGGTTATGTTCACTACTAAATAATTTTTAAATCCCCGGATCAGATGACAGAGCTCTTTAGACACGTCGCTGGGAACTCTTTTGCAAATGAAAGAAAATCCAGTGGCTTACTCAAAGGGCTCACCATCAACGGAGAGTTTAACTTTTTATTAAAAGGTTTAATTATAATACAAATTAAGTTACTTTTAAATTCGTAGGTTACGTATACCATTATAATATAGAGTAAAGAACCTTTTTTACAAATGCAAGAAAGCTTCCAATGGCGTGTCTGAAAGCCTCGCCATCAACGTAGAGTTTAACTTCCTATTAAAACTATTTAAGTATAAAAAACTATTTTTTAATCCCTATTATTCTTAAAACATTTCAGTATGAATTGAAATTACGTTGGTTACATTAATTTGCATTATAACTTTATAATAGATTTCCAGTTAAACTAATCCTTTTGTATTAAAATGCTTAAGTATAATAAAAATTCAGTTAAAACGCACGTCTTACCAGAGACTATCTTGCAAATGCAAACGTCTGCAGGGGCGTGCTCAAAAAGCTCGCCATCAAAGTAGAATTGAACTTTTAATTAAATTGTTTTAAATATAATACATATTAAATTAGTCCTTTATTCGTAATAATCTTAAAGATTTAAATAGGAAGTTAAAGTCACGATTCTGAAGACTATTATGCAAATGCAAAACGCTTTCAGTGGCGGGCCCCTTGAGCACTAACCCATCTAGAATTGAACTTTCTCGTAAAATATTCTAATTATAATTCAAATTAAGTCTTTTAATTTGAATTCTTCTCAAAACATTTTAATAGAAAATTGAATTCACGTCACTGATTTCACAAATGCAAAAAGTCTTCAGTGGCGTGCCCAAAGGGCAAGATTATTTTACAAATGCATGCAGTCTGCCCAAAGGTCTTGCCTCCGAGGTAGAATTGCACAGTCTATTAAAATGTTTAATTATAATACAAATAAAGTTAGTATTTTAATTCGTTTTATTCTTAAAACATTTTAATAGAAGATTAAACTCACTGAACTCACCTAAATGCAAAATCTTCAGCAGCATGCCCAAAAGGCTCGCGATCAAAATAGAATTGAACCTTCAATTAAATTATTATTTTAATTATATTTTATATTAAATTAGTCTTTTAATTAGTAATATTCTTAAAACATGTAAATATGAAGTCGAACTCATGGCACTGAAGATTACTTTTCAATTGCAAAAAGTCTTCAGTGGCGTGCCAGCAACGTAGAGTTGGAACTTCTACTAAAATGTTTAATTTATAATACAAATTAAGTTATCCCTTTAATTCGTTTTATTCTTCAAACATTTTAATAGAAAATTAACGTATTTCACAAATGCAAAAGTCTTGAGTAGCATGCCGAAAAGGCTCGCCTCCAAAGTAGAGTTGAACTTTGAATTAAATTGTTCTAATTATAATACATATTAAATTAGTCTTTTAATTCGTAATATTCTTAAAACATTTCATTAGGAAGTTCAACTGATGATACATAAGACTATTTGCAAATGCAAAAAGCTTTCAGGGGCATGCCCAAAGAGCTCGCCTCCGACGTAGAATTGTACTTTCTATTAAGATGTTTTAACTATAATACAAATTAAGTCAGTCTTTTAATTCGTTTTATTCTTAACGCATTTTAGTAGAAAATTAAACTCACGTCACTGAAGAATTCACAATTGCAAAAATCCTCTATTACAGTAGCGTGCTCAAAGAGAAAATTAGACTAACGTTGCTGAAGCCTATTTTACAAATGCAAAAAGCCTCCAGTGGCGTACCCAAAGGGCTTGAATCCAACGTAAAATTGTACTTTATGATAAAATGTTTTAATTATAATACAAATTTAGTTATTAAAGTTAGTCTTTTAATTAGCTTTATTCTTAAAACATTTCAATGGAAAATTATACTCAGGTTACTGAAGACTATTTCGCACTTGCAAAAGGCTTCAGTAACGTTCCCAAAAAGCTCACCACCAAAGTAGAATTGAACTTCCAATTAAATTGTTTTTATTAAAATACATATTAGGTCGTATTATTCTTAAAACATTTAAATAGGAAGTTGAACTCACGATATTGAAGACTATTTTGCGAATGCAAAAAACCTTCAGAATTGAAATTTCTCTTAAAATATTTTTATTATAATTCAAATGAAGTTAGTGTTTTAATTCGTATTCTTCTTAAAACATTTTAATAGAAAGTTGAACTCACGTCACTGAAGAATATTTTGCAAATGGAAAAAGTCTTCCATGGCGTGCCCAAAGGGCTCGCCTCGGACGTAGAATTGTACTTTGTATTAAAATGTTTTAACTGTAACACAAATAAATATAGTCCTATAATTCGTTTTATTCTTAAAATATTTTAATAGAAAATTAATCTCACGTTACTTTTATTTTTTTGAGAGCAACTGGACTTTGTTCATTAAATTCCTAAGCGTATTGTTTTGTTCACTTAAAAGAGGCTATTTCACAAATGCAAAAAGCCACTAATGCGGTGCCCAAAGGGCTCGCCTACAACGTGGAATTAAACTTTCTATTAAAAAGTTTTAATTTTAACACGAATAAAGTTAGTATTTCAATTTTTTTTAAATAATTTTAATAGAAAATAAAATACTCATTACTGAGGACTATTTCACAAATGCCAAAGCTTCCAGTAGCTTGCCCAATGAGCTCGGCACCGACGTAGAATTAAACTTTCTTTTAAAACATTTTAATTATAATACAAATAAACGTAGGTTTTTAGTTCCTATTACTCTTAAAACATTTTAAGAGAAAAATAGACTAACGTTGCTTAAGACTATTTTACAAATGCAAAAAGCCTTCAGTGGCATGCTTAAAGGGCTCGTTTCCTACGTAGAATTACACTTTCTATTAAAACATTTTAACTATAATACAAATTAGGTTAGTTATTAATTTGTTTTTTATAGTACTTTATATTAAAATGTTTTAATTAATCAAGTTAGTCTTTTATTTCGTTTTAATTCGTTTTATTCTTAAAACCTTTTAATAGAACTTATACTCACGTTACTATTTCACAAATGCAAAAGTCTTTAGCAACATGCGCAAAAATAGTTTTACTTATAATACATATAAAATTAGTCTTTTAATTTGTAATATCCTTAAGACATTCAATTAGGAAGTTAAGCTTACCATACCTAAGACTATTATGCAAATGCAAAAAGCTTTCACTGGCGCGCATCTAGAATAATTGAGGTTTCCCTTAAAATATTCTAATTATAATTCAAATTAAGTTAGTCTTTTAATTCATATTAATCTTAAAACATTTTAATAGAAAATTGAACTCAAGTTACTGAAGACTATTTCAAAATGGCAAAAAGCCCATGGTGACGTGTTCAATGAGCTCACCAGCGACGTAGAATTAAACTTTCTGTTAAAATATTTTAATTATAATGCAAATTAAGTTAGTATTTTAATTCGCTTTATTCTTAAAAAGTTTAACAGAAAATTGAGCTCATGTTGCTGAAGACTATTTCGCAAGTGCAAAAAGCCTTTAGTGGCGTGCCCAATGAGCTCGCCAGCAACGTAGAATTACACTTTCTATTAAAATGTTGTAATTATAATACAAATAAAGTTAGTATTTTAATTTGTGTAACATTCCGATTTGGCCAGTGTAAAATATTTTTTAATTTAATTTTATATGCGGCATTTAGCAAAAAAATGCTGTATTTTGTAGTAAGAATTTTTGAAAAGAGGCAATACTCTTCGGTTAATTAATTCTAAATTTATAGTTTCGATTTGCTGTCAATAAGCTTAAGGTTGCCACATTTATTAATGTAAATTAATTTTATTCTAGATATAGGTTAACGATATATTTGTATTAGCTTTTATAACACTGTTGTGGCCTTGAGTAGCTATTTTTAACATCCCTTTCTCTTATGTAGCCATCAGGCACTTTGTGACTATATTTATTTTAGTTGATAAGCGAACCACAGATCGCTTAGGCTTGATCAAATCACTAAAATAGGATATTATGTTATTAGTATAACTATGCTTGATTTGTATTACATTACCGTAGAACGGCCAGTAAACCGTTCTATATTTTTAAGAATTGTGTTAATAAAACCTGCTTTTAAGCTTCATTAGATCCGTCAAATTCTTATTTTATTTTCGGTTTAAATATTTCATAACTTTTGACAACCTCTGGTAAAACTTTTTGGTACCTCTGACTCTGGCTGGTTTCAGATATTTATATTTATTTTTCCACGCGGCCTGCTGCAATACTAGCAATATTCGGTTGGTACTGTTGGTGGCACTGGGTAGTAGGAATGGCCTATTTCCCATAATTGCTGCTATCGATTTAGATTTTTTAAAGTTTATCGTTTTGTTGGGGAATATTCTCTAGTATTTCTTGAATAATTTAATTTCAGCTCATTAATTGTGGCTCCCGCCGTCGTTTTACAACCATAATAAACGAGAACTAAGTGGTTTATCATCTTAGAATTATTCCTCGTATCGAATCGCTTGACATTTTTCAGCTCTATCACTCCTTGCTGATCTGACGTTTGTCCTCTAATCTCGTGGAAGTAGGAAGGCAAATTGACTGAACCGATGATCTTGTTCTTCTAGAAATACCCTTCGAAGTTAAAAGAAGGTTTGCTTTAGTGCAGTCATAGTGACTCAACATTTAGTATTGTATTTTATACTACCCTTTTTGGGGATATTGTGTTGGTTTCTAGTTTGTGTTTTGACACGACCGATTTATCGGGATTTAAATACTGTTTTAGGTAAGCATTTTCTCTCGAATTATAGCTCGATAGCGTATTTATATTATAAAAAGTGCTGACCATTGCTAGTTTAAGGTTCATAATCGCTCCCGTTGATTGCTCGCGTTGTTTATAGTTTGCCTTTAATGTTTATATAACAATTTACAAGTTCAAGTTCAAACTTAGGACAGGGTGATATTTATTTTGTAGCTTATGCATTTTAGTAGATCACACGTTCCCCGCCCTCTAAAACGTTGGTCCCCAACGTTAATACGACCTCTATAGCTCAAAAAAGAAAAACCTCAATTCGAGAAAAACTTGTCGCATAATGCAATATAATATTATAGCTTTTACAATATAAAATGCCATCAGTGGTCTTGTTACTTTCTGGATCGAGGCTGATCCTTAGTAACTCCCTCTAGCCTTCACTGAAGTCTATATGTCTTAGCATTGACATACCACTAAACTGTTTGAGGGTATCACAAGTGAGAGCCTGCTGGAGAGACTAGTATGGACATCCACTGGTGCTTGGTACATGCAACAAAAAGAAAGATATTTTTATAAATTGTCTTAGAAATCTTATCTCTAATTCTAGATCACAATATAAGTTAATTTAAATTCGTATCTAATACATTATAATATAAAGTCAAGACAAGGGATGGGCAATTTTTTATATCTATTCGCCTTGGAAACACATAGTCTCGGTCTACACGTCCCCCAAAACTTTTGCAATTTACGTAACATTTACTCGTCGACTATTTTCCTCACCTCAATTAAAAAGAAAGCGAATCACTATTCTGACTAGGTATTAAATTGTAATTTCGTAAATCTTGATCCAGCCGCGAGCGAGGGCTTTTCACCCCCGTCGACGGTTGAGTTTAATCCGAAATTGTTTCGTGTCCGTATAAACCAGATATTATCACTGCCGACATTGACTTCTTTCTAATTAAAATGTTGATTAATGAATTTTAAACCCAAGTATACCGAGAATGTATGGGGCTATAATTACGTGAACGTATTTCACCCTTATTTCTTTAGTCTTTCAGTTGTTGAGTTCTTTGGGGTTTCTTAAGTGTAACATTAAGAATCTGGGTTATTATTTATTGGAATTCTATTTTTTTGGGGGCTTAAAAATATAGGGACATGCCCGGATAATTTATTTATAACATATGCGATATGATATTAAAAGTAATACCGGGAGAGTGAACAGGATGTTGTAACAGTGTTGATTACTGAATTTTAAATTGTAGATTCACTTCTATTTAGAATAAAAAGGTTGACGCAAGTAGGGATACAAAGAGAGTTCTACGCCATGCCAGCACCGTCGATTTCAATTATGTAGCTTACCGAAAGCCGGAACACAACCTGTAATATCAATACGGGCAATTTTGATAAATAACGATGTGGAAGTAAAATTGGAAAATTGTTACTTTTAGCTCTTGATGATAGTATTCGCGACGTGGAAATTACACCTAGAAAAAACGTAAACCCCACGATGTTTATGATTCTCTGCAGCGGAATAATTGGAAAGAGATCAATATTTAAAATGATAATATCAGGTTTATATTCGAGCACGGAACGAGCTTAGATTACAGCCCTAGTTCGAGCGAAAGAGCTTTTTACACTCGCAACCGGCATCAAGATTTATCAAATTACAATTTAATTCCGGGTCGAAATAACGAACGGCACGGTTTTGAATCGAGGCGAGATAAATGACACTCGCTCGAAAATAATGTTCGTCTATTATTTCTAAAAGTCGTTTAGCGTTTTTAATTTGTCGCAGGAAACCGAAACGTATTTTCCAGAAAAGCTGCATTAAGTTGTTGGATTGGAGATGGTTAGAAAAAGAGTTTGGATAGTTGAGACTTCTGCTTGATGTATGAGCAGACGTTTCAACTATATTAAGTTTTACTCAACCAAACATGATGCATCTCGTGCATTTGCGGTAAAAGAAGCTCTAGATTCTATTCATAGATAGAAATTCTTCAACTGGATCGTGACCGCAGAGAAGGGCCCTCATTTTGTATGTTCCTGATGATGCTAAAGTGGAAAGGGGTTTTAACTAGTTCTCCCTAAACCATAAATGTTAAATTCAATCATGACAACACTGATTGCAAGTAGATAAGTAAGAAGAATACCAGCTCAAATTTTGCAACTGTACATGTAAATGACCATAAGGAAATATTAGGTTGTAACATTTTAAATTTCGTACTTTTAAAGTTAACTTAAATTTTGTTTATATTTCGTATGTTCGATAATGTATTTTCGTTGCCAAATAATATATTCCCGGATATTTGATCGAATTTCGATTGAATGCAGTGGGTTTCCAGCTTGGTGCCTGCTTAATGTTACTGCAGTTATCCAAAAAAAAAAATGATTGTACTATTTCATCGTCTAATTGTACTAAAATCATTGTTACAATTTATTAACTTAATTAATTATTTTTGATTATAGTTCGCATAGATGTTAGCCGGTTTGGGTAGGATTATCTGTTGCTTCTTTCCTTGTTTGGTCTCGAAACACGTATTTGAATGTGCAAAATTTCACGCTACCTAGTGCTGGTTTAGTACTAATGAGTAGTACGCTTTTAAGGTTTTTTTTGTGAAGGGACACTTTGTCGAGGTGAATAGGGCACGGCCTTGTCACTTTTTCACGGTCATTGTGTAGAATCGGTTGGTACATCACATTTAAAATTTCTCAGACCATCTAAATGGGGATTTGAGCTAAGGCTATATAAATAGGTTCTTGCATATCTTATATTTGTTTGTCTGTCTGCATTTTTGATGCATTAGTTGCAGAAAACCTAATTTCTTCGTTGAAGGATTTTTATCTGCCTGACTGCGAAAGTAACATGGAATACAGGTTAAGCATTCCTATAAAAACCCTCGTTAGAACACCTTGAATTGAGGTAAATATTTAACAGTATTTGAAGAATGTTTTCATGAATTTAATGTTCCTAAAAAAAACTTATATTTTCTCTTTAAATAGTCTATAATGGCTAAATACCATTAAATTGTGTTATCTTCTAGTTGCAAAGTGGTTTTAATATCTCTAATTAAACTTAAAATGTTATCTCTAATCTAACAATTTGCAAATTATAATTTTTTCCATTAGATTACTCTCTGATTTGACCACTTGAAACTTCTATCTAAAATATAGTTTTTAAAGCTTTAGTTAAACTATAAATATCTTTCAGAGATAACCTACTGATTATTTTCACAATTTATAGTAACTTTGCTATTCGTACTGTTCTGGGCTTCGTTACATTGTTCAAAATGCCTGTGTAGCCACATTTTGGGTCACTTCACTAAATTTCATTCTAAAGTATTAAAGGGGTTTCTCTTTATAAAATGATATTCTCATTTTGGGGGTTGTCAATGTCTTATATTACTAGGTATATTATATATTTTTGATATTATTGCAAGATTGAATCAAGGTGTTAGTGGTTTAATAAAGCTTTATCTTGCTGACTGAGGATTGTGCCAATGAACTTTTCTTTCGCTTAAGTAATTAAGCTCATGTAATTAAGTAATTAATAATTAACTGGGGGGTTTTGTATTGAATTGCTGCGCTGGCCACAGGTACAGCCAATGAATTGTGTCTAGTGTTTTAGACGTTTTATCTTTTTAGGCTTTTAGTTTTACCTCTACCATCCTTACTAGCTGTTTCCTAGCTTGCTTGTGGTTCACGTGATTCTAGCATCTTACCTATCTTACATAACCAACCACTTGTGAGAAGTATACAGTGGTTACTGCTGGTGTACCTTGGATAGTTGTTGAGACCTGAGTATATGATAGCATATAGTATAATACCGCTTTAATTACCTTATTGCCTACTACCTTAACTTTTTGAGTTTTAGTTTGGCTTACCTATCATTTGCTTTATTTTGTATTGTCAATAAGGCAAGCTGACATTGTTTGACTTATACTTGGTGGCTTACTTCACCAATTAATTTATTAATTATTTCCATTTAATTAACTTTATACTATTTGATTAATAGTTAGTGACTTACTGCACTAATTAATATTAATTTCATTTAATTATTTTATTTTATTTGATTAATGGTTGGTAATTTACTTAGTTGATCAATTTGCTAATTAATATCATTAAACTAATCTCTCATTTGGCTAATAGTTGGTGATTTACTTCACTAATTACTTTGTTAATTACCTTCATTCAATTTATTTTACACTAATTAACTTCATTTATTAATTTGTTATTTGATTTCACTTAATTAATTCCTTAATTAACTTCGGTGATTCTTCATTTTCATTAAAACATTTAATTGAATATTGGATACTGGATAACTTCAGTATTATGTTGGAAAACTGATCTTAGCTTCTAGTTGTCAGTGAGTGGTTTTTCAATTTTATAGATTTATTGTGGTATAATCATTATTGTATAACCTAGCCTAAGAACTTGAATAGCAGGACACCTGACCCTTGTATCAAACAACAACATTATCAATAAACGTGGACATTGTTTTAAAATTTATTTTTTTTTTGTGTAATACCTCCTTACTTACTTGCACTTATTCATAAATTTATTTAGTTATTGAGAAGTGGTACCTAGGACATTAAAGATTAGCAGTTCAACTGGTAGAGAGCTGCTGGCGCCCTTAACTGAACCTCATCTCTCATTGAGCAGCAGGATTTGCACATTCCTCAAATGCCTCTTCTCATATAACTAATTTCTGTTTCATTTTGTTTTATTGTTCTTATTATTTCAGTATTATTTTATATCAACTATAACCTTACTCTCTGTTATTAAACAGAGAAAGAGTGTGGCAAGGTCTGTGCCAGCCTATCATATCATTTCCCATAGTTGGAGGTCCATCGCGCGCGCATCCGCACCTGCTCTATTATCACCATACATTTTCAGCCATGACGACATTTGTACAGATTTAGTTCACTTGAGCTATATCAATTTATTGGTTTCGGTTAATGTGGCAGTTCCTCACGAATTTAGAGATGAGTGTTTTTATATGTTTTCCATAGTTTTTCCAAACACTGCATTATTCATTAATTTGTTAACAAGTTCTTTTCGAAGTAGATTTTCTGTACACTGCTATAAAACGTCCTCTGTACGTAATATCTCAAGTATATCTAAGACCATCCTCAGGGATTTAACCTTACCATCATCCACTTGCCTTGTCATCCACTTGGGCTACATAAATATAATTTTAAACGTTTTGATTAATAATTCTTGGTAGGAGTTCCTTACAGATTTAGACCAAATTTCAATTACTGATGACCATTCCCAGGGATTTAACCTTGACGTCATTCACTTGGGCTATTTTATATCATTTTAAACGTTTTGGGTAGTAATTCTTGGTAGGGATTCCTTACACCAGACTTTAGTTACTAATGATAATTTCCAGGGATTTGACTTTGACGTATCCATTTGGTTTTTTTTAAACGTTTTGGGTAATAATTCTTGGTTGTCCACCTTGAATTTTGTACCGCCTTAAATTCTCGGCCATGACGTCATTAGTAAAGATTTAGCCACTTAAACTATATCCACAATTAACAACAAATATCGGTTAATAGCAGCACATCTCTTTATGCAGCTTTATACAAGTGTGCATGCAGCTTTGTGCAGCTTTACACATGCAGTTTTATATAGATCTGTGTATAGAGTTGTATAAAGCTGTATGCAGCCTGTTCTGCTCTCAGGATGCATTGAATCTTATCCACCAATAGACACTACAGGAAGGGAGACAACCCCCTCCACCCCTTAGGATATCACTGTGATGACTCGACCAAACTACCTCATCTCCCAGTTTAGCCTCGACCCTCGGCCCGGTGAGCATGGAGCGGATCCAGCTCATTATGACAGGACCCACCCCCGATCGCTCCACCATATCGAGCCCACGGCTCTGTCTAAGGGGCTCGAGTTGATGATTTGGCTGCTGCTGTTCGTCACATTGAAGACATCTTAAATCTTTTGGCGACTAGCCTCATTGATGTTTTGTATCTATTGCGCTCAATTTCACCACTTTTCCAACGATCAGCTTTTACACACCAACTTAGCTCGGCCAAATTACCACTTCACACTTTACGATTTTGTTCAAATCTTCCTAAATTCCCCTAAAAGCACCCGTGATTATGCTTTCTATCTAAACGCGAAACGATATAATTTTATCTCACCTCGTCGAAAAATCACCGGATCCGTTATTCCAGCTCGGAATTAAATTGTAATTTGATAAATCTTGATATCGCGTCGAGTGCAAAAAGCGCTTATAGCGTCGGGGATAGGGTTTAATCTAAAACTATTTCGTGCTTGTTAAATTTATCATTAAAGTATCGACCTGATTTCATTTTAAGCTTCGGTGTAATGAAGTTCGGATGAGCTGAGCAAATTTGTCAGATAAAACAAGGATTTTCTATGATTAGTTTTACGAACTACTAGACGAGGCGAGGTAACCCTTTGGCGTGAAAAATGCTCCTAGAAAAATTGTATAGCGATTAGGCGTGTGTGGAAAAAATACTAATGAACAGCATCGTTAGCAGTAACAACAATTCTTTCTTTTGTGACGATACTTGATAACGGTCAGTGGTTGACTATTATAGTTGGTTTGAGTTTAAACTATGGCTGGTAAAACGATGTGAAGGACTGATCGAGAGATGAATGAATGAGCTTCTTGAGCTCAACCCTTCTTATCTCTCTTATCCTACCCAATGATGGACAGTCGGCAAGAACATGAGTGGACGGATTTTCGTTTCCCAAACACCACCGACATTCCGGATTTTGTACGAACCGCTGCAGGTGAAAATGTCTTTTTGAACTGTGAGAATTCCCATCACAAGCCTGTCCCTTTCTTCAAAGCCAGAGAGCTCCCGTCCTCAACCTAAAAGGTGCAGGGTCACTCAAGAGTAGTCCAGCCTGTCCCATTCCTGGAGTAGTCAGCCATAGATCATTGACCCGCATATTGTGCTCCCTAGGATGGCGGCGACCATACTGTAAAACACACCTATTTCAGACGCAGATCCCACTAACCCTGTCATGCCAGATGATGAGCCTCTTCGTTTTTCGGGACATTCGAGTATCCCTGAACCCAAACAAGCAGATCTTATTGTGCTCGGCTAATTAATTAATAACTCTACCAGAATCAAACTCAAGAGCCGACAGAGCAGATTTAGGTATCCGTTCTTTTGAAGGCTTTTAACAGGTTTTCATGCCCTCATCTCGGCTTGCAACACGGTTTTATAAGTTCCAAGGGCGAAAGCACGTGCCGTCCCTATGGTTTCTTCATACACACCCGCTCCGGTTCCACCTTCCGTTGCGTGGGTCAGTGATCCATCTCCAATCATGCATCCCTATTGGATAAGTGAAATCTGTAGGCAGCATGGTGTCCACCCGAACGTTAATCAGCCGCTCTCCTTTAAATTTTGATTTGTCGTTTTGGGTGGATGTGGCGGACACCTTTCAGTTTGTATGCAGGACTCAAGAAATAGGTGAAGGAGCAAAAGTCTTTCAATCTAGTTCCCACGCATATCGAGGGTTAGAATTATTATTAGTCTAGTAAACAGTAAAATTCACCATAAATCAAAAGATTTCTACATTCTGAACCGCCTCATAATTCACGAAATATTTCAGGAGGTACCCCGGTTATTTCCGTCAGATTGACTCCCTGAAACTAGAAACAAACATCGAATTTATCACTTCAGTTGTTATCCAGTATATGCAATTGCTACTTATTATTTAAAAGGAATCCTGATTTTAATTTGGGAAAATTGCTTTGAAATCAACAGACCAATCAAGGATAATGAAACTCTTTTATTTCTAGTGTAGCACTTAGCTTTTACATTCATAACCAAGGGCGATGAATAGACTAAAATTGTTAATTTGCGTATACTTTTATGTTGTGTAACAAGATCTGCTTTCTGCCCTTGATAAGCTTATTGCTCCTTGATTTCATATTATTGAAGATGTTGTATATTTAGGTCTTAATAAGAGTGGATATTGTCACATAAGGCGCTTCCTACCACTTGTTGCCTATGGAACTGACTTCGTTACAGTAGTTGCGCAGGTTGCGCTGTGCTCTTTCAGGAGACGGAGCTCAGATAGGTAGTTGGGAGAGATGGATAGAAACACTCGGTGTAAAAAATGGCTTGGTTTATTAAATTCAGGTTTAGTATATAAGGTTGTAAGTATTACCAAAATATTCGGGAATACATATCTCGTAAGCCCCCTGGGATATTCCTCGCGAAATTTTTAACCACGAGCAGCAGAGAGAGAGAGAGAGAGAGGCAGAGTGGCCTGAAGGGAGGATAGGTTATTTGATCTCGATGAAAGTATTAGTTACGTAGTTTACTTTTTATATGTCATTAAATTAAGCTGCACTTTGCCTTATGGCGTTATTAATTTTCACTGATTCACTTTTAAGGTTGCCTGATCAGAATGGCTTTTCCCTTTCGGTAGTTCGCACTGGAGATCAAAGTCTGGCCTCTAATTCGAGTTTTCTTTTGAATTGTCAACAAGGTTAATTATAACAGTTTAAACTTTAACTAATAACAATTCATAATTGAGGTTCAAGGTTAAGTTCAACATTTCCACTGTATGATTTTATTTTAATAGACATGGCAGTTGACACATGCCCTCCCCTTGGAAAAGGACGATCCCCGGAGTTTATTACCAAATATGCTATTCCCTTACTACATATACATATTTTTTTTTGGATTTTGCACTCAACCTTATATTAACACTTTTTTACTATCACAATCAGTTCGTACAGGTCCCTGCTCGATCCAGGACTTTCTGGCTGGTTGCATCAGTTTATTCATTCGCTTTACTTGTCCATTTTGCGTCTTGGTTAAGTTTTGTCCACCTGGTACCATTCCTTGGGTGTAGGTCGATATTGAATAGCGCTCCAAGTACATGCAAAAAATATAAACAGAATATTAGTAAACAATATTGACACGTACCCCTTAACCTAATGCTTATAATATCGCTTATTAAGAATTTCTCATATATTATCCTTAAATATTTAATTAGTGACTTAAATATATACTAATTTTCATCCTCTGAAAATATTATCTTATGATTCAAAAATTAAGATTGCAACCTATAGTTTATATCAGATAAATATATGGTTAATTCGTGGAATTACAAATTTGAGAAATATTATTTTATATCTTAGTTGGTACACTGTGTACATGACATCAAAAATTGATTATTGTTATGTTATCGGTATTATTAAAATAATTGTGAAGTAATTAGTGCTTGTATTTTTCCTGGCCTGGTTTATATCTCTAAACAAATTTATATTATTGTTATCCTAAACATTTGCAATTATGCTTTCAAAATAATAATAATAATTGTAACCGAAATATTGAATCATTATAAGCTATGTCTAAAAATATGTTTGATATACTTTAACTCATAATTAACTCATCAGCATTCTTCAATGTTGTTTTTTCAGCTGTCGGTCGTGTTGCCGCATCACCCCGTCCTTGTTTGATTTTCACAGGTCTGTTGCATTGCTGTGACTGACCTTGCTCGGCCACTTGCGTGCTACTATTGAAAACAAAACAATAATTAATACATGACTGTTTATGATTATACAACATCGAATTTCTTGATCCCAATAACGATGTCGTTGTTGTTTTAGAACAATATTATTACAACGGGTATTTAAGAAATAAATGAATTATTTGCATTGTCAATTAACTTTTTAATGCTGATTTGATTTGGCTTTTGTTATTTTTAATTATTATTATCCCTCCCAGAGTATGCGCGTTTTCTAAGAAGGATAATGATTGATTTTCAGTAGTAGGCACCGATTTTGAATGGTTTTGTTTTATATCTTTATGTTGGCTTATTCCTATATATATTTACTTAATCTAAGTTTTCTTCCATCCATGTATATGCTATTTATTCTATTATTTCTATGTTTCTATACTTATTTTATTTCCTTATCTTATATATGTTTTATTATTCTTAGTTATGATTCAGATGTATTTTCTCTAATTTGTTCTCTCTTAATTTGTTGTGTTTTTCTTCATATGATACTTATCACTGGCTTCATGTGTTATGCTACTTTTAACTTATTTTCCTTTATTTCTATTACTACTTTAGTTTGCTATATCCTTATATACTGTCTACTTTTCCTTATAACTTTATATATGTCCATCTATGGCTTCTAATGTCATCTCCTAGGTCCTCATGTTGCCCAAGTGTCTGTTTGACTTACTATGATCTTTCCTATTCGGTACTTATCTGCGACAGTTGACTACAACATACCTTATACGACCTGGGTATAATTTCGCTTTCTAGCTGCTCCTTTATTTTAGTTCAATATTATAACTAAACTTTTCTAGTTTCATTTTTCCTTATATCAACCTTCTCTTTGGACGCCTACATGTTTTTATTATGACTTTCTCTAGTATCTTAGATAGTTGTTACTAACACTTTCTAATTCTTTCTAATGTATCTCTGTTTGTTCTATTTCCTTCTCTAAGTACCTCTAATATTTTGGTCTTTGCTTTATTTTCTACTCTAAGTACGAGTATATACAATATATATGTACTCTATTTTCCATTCTAATATCTATGTACTCTATTTTCTACTTTAAGTACATATAGTTTCCATTTTAAATGTATCTTATATTTTTCTATATGCTCTATGCTACTTTTTCTCACTCCTAAGTGTCTTATTATGATTTTCCCTAATATCGAAGTTATTTATCATTGACACCTGGGTTTGTAGATACTTTGCGCACTGTCATTATTTTTTCCCTAAAATCGCTAACAGTCTTCTTTCGAAGTCATCCTCCTTTTTCTCATCTATACTTGTACAACTCTTAACTTCATTATTGCTTTGTTGCCCATTATCCTTCTCACATTTTTCTTTTTCTGCCTCTTGTATAACTAATTGTATATCCGTATCTTCTGTATCCTCTGTACTATCATCCTCTGTGCCTTCTGAATCCTCTTCTTAGTTACTTAGTTTCTGATGTCTTCTTAGTTTTTGGTTTCTTTGTATTAGCTTAGTTTATGGTTACTTCTTACTTAGTTTGTAGTTTCATTGCATTTACTTAGTTTCTGGTTACCTTTCACCCAATTTTCTTTTTTGTATTTACATAGTTTCTGTTACAGTAGTACCTTCTTAAATAATAGTATTGTAGGTATAACTTTTTAATACACTGGTTTAATATTCCCTTATATATTGTCTTTAGGTTTATATATACTTTTTATGAAACTCTAATTTCATCTATTATTATCTGAGACAGTTAAGTTCAAAATTCTTTATACCTCCTGTATATACTCATTTCTTAGTTTCTCCTTTATATCTTACTTCTCAAAAACTTCTTCTCTTTTCTTCTACTTCTTCTTCTATTTGCTTGTTCCTCCGACTAATAATTGTTATTTTCTTTATTACCTAAGGCATTTGTGATTGTTACGCGTGTTTAAAATTTTAATTTTACGCAACTTTTTCCACCAAAAATTGCTCGTAGTTGTTCTTTTAACTATACGCCCCTTTTTTGTCCATAATGGCACTACTGTTAATTTTTTGTTGGTTATTCTCTTTCTTATATATTGCCATTGCGTCTTTTGCCTCTCGCATAATTATCTGATATTGCTTTGCTTCATTATTGACTTCTCTGTTTTCTTTCTGATTATTGCTTGGTGATGTGCTGGTCAATTGGTCCATTCTATGCATGTACTGATTTTTCACTTTTAAGGTTGACTGATCAGAGTGGCTTTTCCCTTTCGGTAGTTCGCACTGATAGGTCTTTTTTAAAGTGAGAGCTTCGATCTACCAGAGGGGCTTTTCTCTTTCGGTAGTTCGCACTGGAGATCAAAGTCTGCCGATATGGGCTGCTGCGCAGCTTTTTATACTAAACTCTGACCTCAAATTCGAGTATTGTTTTGAATTGTCAACAAGGTTAATCATAACAGTTTATACTTTAACTAAAAACAATTTATAATTGAGTTTCAAGGTTAAGTTCAAAGCTACCTCTGTATGATTTTATTTTAATTGACATGGCAGTTGACAATATAGAAAATCAGTGTTTGTTAGTGGATTTCGCGCATAGCGCATTTGCCCAGTAAGGCCCCCCATCCGGGCTTAGCTAGAGCTGGGGCGACCCTCCCAGGTAGGTAACATCCTTGTTGGATCGGAGGCACTATATCTTTGAACCCCTCAAGATGTCGAGCATACGCTTCCTTGATGGGTCCGACTATCACACACAAATATGAGATGGCAGCTGTGAGCCAAATCTTAGCACGCACAGACAGAAATCATCCCACGTGACCATCCGGTTCCCCCGGCCTGGGTACTGGGTGAATTGGAATTGCTTCTGGTTGGGACACCCGATTCTTCCTCGGGAAGAAACAACAGTCACTGAACAATAGCCTCGTGCTCACCCAATGGCGACAAAAGAGCCGCTACAAAACGCGTGTTGACTCGACCGAGGATGAAGCGGAAATCCCTTACGAGCAGAAAAAACAGCAATATTTGAAAAAATCTGTACAAAAACTCTCATTGATGACGACAATGGTTAGCACGAAATTAATAAACCACACCAAACAATAGTGCGGTTTGTAAGATTAACTTTCTGTATATAATTTAAGGCTTTGAGCGACGACGCTTGTGCTTTGTTTTGCATTTAGTCTACAAATTCTGCAAGTCATCGGCCGACATTTTAAATGAAAACATCCTGCAGGCAGGCAATTTCTGCACGGCTTCAACTTTCAGACTTTGTAACGCATCTTTAAGGAGCAAGTTTCACGTCTGGTTTTATTTCTCCTGTCATATTTTCAAGACGAAAATTGTTTGTTAGAAAACACTTTTTTCAAGTTGTGAGCTTTAGACAATAGGTACTTTTTGCAATAAGGAAACGACCAATTTAGATGCATCTGATTTTGATTAAAATTAATGGTTCTGAGTTACTAAATTTAAAAATATGATTATTAAAATCTTTGACATATTAAATGGATCAGCAAATAGAACAATCAGTAAAAAAATTATATATTTGTGGAAGTCACAAATCAGAAAAATTTTATAATCCCGTTTACGCTCTTAACGTTTCTTTAAAACGAAATCAACGAAGAGAATGATTGGCCCCTTTACGAGCAAGTCGACGGTTTATATTTTCAAGAATTTATCGGCGTCTCTTTATTTCACGACGAGAAATAACGCCCCAGATAAACTAGTAAAGCTGTCATATTAACTCAACGTTAGGTATCTTGCCGAAATTAAATGTCCTTCACACTCGGCGCTGAAATAGTTATAAAATTCCGTTCTTACGGCGCCGTAAATCCAAAATAAAAGCTTGATCGGCCCTTGTTACAGGAAATCAAGGGCGAGGTGCAAACAGATGGAATTTTTTATGTTTCAACGCCAGCTTCGAGTGACTAAAATGGCGAAACATGATTAAAGCAGCTTGCCTCAGCTGCTTAAGGAAGGCATTGTTTTAGGGGAGAGTTATAGGAGATGCATACCCAGAGTTAACAGATATTTTTTCAATTTATTGTACTTTTGGTATTGCGTATAGTGAACGTTTTATATGTTATATATGTTGCGCAATATAAAATAACTAAGACGTTACCTAACCTTAAGGATGCGGCCAGCGCAACATGCGTGGGAGTGAGTCAATTATTTGCTTTGGATCAGGGCGCCACTAGTTTGAAATAACTAAATTCGCAGACCCAAACTAGTCTTGAGAATCCATAAAGGCCACTCAAAAATCAAACGTCAATCAACTACACCTGTTTGGTTAAGGTATCTTAGAGCAAATTTTAATTGTAACAGTCCGATTTTGCCAGTGTCAAATATTTTTGAATATCATTTATACGCCGCATTTAGGAAACAAAGATGCTGTATTTTGCACTCATCGGTTTATTAATTCTAAATTTATTGATTCGATTTGCTGACAATACGCTTGAAATTGCCGCCTATCTTAATGTAAATTAACTCTATTCTAAGTATGGGTTAACGATATAGTTGTATTAGCATTTATAACACGTTGTGACTATATTTATTTTAGTTGATAAGCGAAGCACATTGTGATTAGGCTAGCTTGGCTTGATTTGTGTTACATTACCGTAGAACGGCCAGCGAATTGATTTATATTTTTAAGAATTCTGTTAATAAAACCCGCCTTTACGCTGCATTAGACTCGTCGATTCATATTTTATCGTCGGTTTGAATATTTCATAACTTTTTGAAACCCCTTGGTTGCAGGACTCCAATCACCGGCCGATCATTTCTGAGATCGTTTTGAGACCTCTGCTTCATATATTTATCTCTTCACACAGCAGGCTGCAGTTTTACTAATATTCGGTTGTTCGTTCCGAGTAATAGGGATGGGCTATCCTACCGTGATCGTCGCTCTCGATTTAGATTTTTAAAGGTTTATCATTTTCGTAGGAGTATTTCCTAGCATTTCTTCAATAAATTAATTTTAGCTCATTAATTGTGGCTTCCACCATCGTTTACCATCATAATAAACGAGAACTAAGTCGTTTATTATCTTAGAATTCTTCCTTGTATCGAAATCACTTGGCATGTTTCAGCCCATTACTATTTCTTGCTGTTCTGACGTAGTTTTTTTAATCTCGTAGAAGAAGAAAGGCAAATTGACGGAAACGAATCGAGAGTTCTTCTAGGTAGACCGTTCGGCGAGAAGAGAAGCTTTCTGTTTGAGTGCAGTCAGACTCCACATTTAATTTTGTGATTTAATTCCACCCATTCTTTGGGGATATATTGTGGTATCTCTTGGTATTTTGACACGACCGATTCTTCGGGATCTAAATACTGTACGCTACACTAGAGCCAATTGAATTGGCGAGTGCTCTACTAGTTTCGTCCTCAGGGCCAGTGCCCAAGCGGTACCAACTGGTGCCCGGCGCCAGAGTTCGACCGGATCTAAATGGTATTGTACTGAAGCATTTGTCTTAATTATTATCTCTTGTTTTTTTTTTGTAATTAATTATAATGAATTTGGCACTATAGATGATGCCTTAAAAGAGCCAAGTTTCATTATACATTTATTTTTCTGACCGCTTGACGTAATCGTTCTTAATTTCTCTCTTTTTAATATAAATCAAGCATTGACAGGCTTTAAAATAGTTTCAATAATGTTATTCTTTTCATTCATTTATCGAGTAATATAACCGCTCTGAACTTTCTCTCTTTATAATATAAGTCAAGCATTGGCAGCCAAGCTTTCAACAGTTTTGTTCTAATTTCATTCCTTTTATTAATTTATCGAGTCATTTGATTTAATTATTGTGGCCATATTATTATTGCTTCATTTAGAATCGGTGCAGCTATTAGCGCACGCATACCTAGATGTAAATAGCTTAGATAACATCAAAGTGATCATTTCGGTTTGTAGTGTTTAGTGCATTTAGTTGTAAGGCATACAGTACCGAGTATTAACAACAGAATTGGCCTCCGCACAATCACCATATTTTACCAATTATTAGTTAAATTTAATAGTCATTTGATATTCTTTTGTCTTTTTTACTCAGATAAATTGTTGCTGTGTTTTCAAAAAGTAAGAACTTAGTAGCAAATATATTGTTCCTTAAATTTTAGATTGTGTTTTCTTGTTAAGCTAGGGTTGAGTTACTTGATTTAATACGTGGGCCTAGCCACCCTACACAACACCAGCGGAGCTTTTTCAGTTTAGTTGGACAGAACTGGTGGCGCTCTAACGACCACACTACCGGGGCCGGGCATTTGCAATACGACTCTCCGGGGCTAGGTTTCCTTTTAATTAAAAATCTTTACTTTTGACTTCAAGAAGAAAAACGTGTTGCAAAATCGTGTAGGATTAAATGTATTGGATGGTCGTTAGGTTTGACGATCAAGTGTTGTCATGTTTCTTTCAATAAACAAAATGATATAAATATATAAAAAAAGGTAAAAGAGCTTAATTGAAAATAAATAATAACCTAATATATGCTCACAAATATAGAACTAGATCATATCGGAAGTAACAATATAACATAACAAATGATTACGAAAGATCCAAAATCAATTTCAACAAATTAATGATAAACGCAATACGCATAAGGTACCTATCGTCACATCATACTAGTAATTAAGTTATCGGTATAATATCTATTGCTACTAAACCTTGTGCGCGTCTACCATGGTACATATGTCCGCAGTTGTACATAAATAAATCTTAATGAATCAGTTTATTGATATACCATTACGTAAAATTTTCATAACCAGATAGGTAATCAGTCATAATGACAATGTTTATCATTTATTGGAAGAATAAGGAAATATAATTTAAAAAAAACGTAAATATTTTTATTGCCAGGAACATAATACAACTATTTTGAATCTAGTTGTTCATAAAACGAGACGGAAACCCCCGTTTGCCGCGAAGGCCTATTATTCCTTGCCCAGATAATTAAATAAAGTAAGGCTTAGGTTATATTCTAAGAAGCCTTGGGTGGTACCACAACTAAATGCCTGCCCCGTCTGGGACTGTTCATATAAATATGAAATTCCCAATTTTACTTTTTCATTTCCATCCGGCTTTCTCCCTGAGGTGCGTTGCCGATATTTTGTGCAACTGTTAAGGTGTCCTAGTAGTGGTACCAGAATCAAAAACCTGTTCGTCAGTGAATTTTTTTTATTTCAACAGGAAATCTTCTACTCCCATAACCTACATAAGGCATCCGAATTGCCACAATAATCTATATCATTCCCAACCTCTGTCACTGGCACTGGCAATATACTGAATTTTTATGCAAAGGTCTATTTTACTTAAAAATTTATTGTGCCCATTCTGTATACGACTAAATGGTCTATGGGGTATAACTGAGGTTGTGTGCTGTCAAATGAACTATATAACTTGAATATTTTACATTTAATGAAGGGCGTTGAGGCCTTAACAATTATTTCTTTTGTAGTGTCAACCATGACTACATTCAAACATTAAATTCCTTCCCTGAACGTGCTGAAAATCTCCCTGTAAATGCATATTAGGTAGAAGCTACCCACATTTTTATTCAAAAGTATATTTAATTTAAAAAGTTTTTGTGCCCACTCTCTTAAGAAATAAGTAGTGTTTGCACCTGCTCTGTGCGGTATAATTGAGGTTGTGTGATGTCAAAAAATTCCGAACAGGCTATGACGTAAACAAGGGCGTTGATACCTTAATAATTATCTTCTTGCAGTGTACACCATGGCCACATTCAAAGATGAAAGCTCCTTCCCGAAACGCATTAAAGATTTCCTTGCAAATGAAGATCATCGAGAATATTTGAGAAATTATTTTATAACCTATAAAAGAACTGCAAAACTTAAAGTTCTCGAACTCTTTGGGAAATGTTCAACCGGTAGGTGGGATGAAGATGAAATGAGAAGACATGGTCGAAATTAGATATCTCAAAAATGCCAAAGACAAATGCGAATTTGTGAAAGAAGAATGCTATAGGGAATTAGAGGGCGTATACAATGATGATTTTAGGGAATATTTGAAAAGGCAATGAATTTCGAAGTCTACTGAAGTTCTATGAAGAATAAGTATATTATGTACCTAGAATTCTCAAATAATAAACCATATTTTTATCCATATATTATAAATATATCCACATTAAGAGTGTATCTGTTACATGTTTTCATACTAAATTGACATGTAACAGTGTACAGAAAAGTACTTTGAAAAAAACTTATTCACGTTAATGAATAGGGCAGTGTTTGGAAGAAAAACATGGAAATCATATAAAGACACCCATCCGCAAAGGTAATAATATCAAAACCTGGATTTACGTATAATAACTGAAAATCTAATAATTATCGTGCCTGGAAAATCTGACATACTTTTTAGTAAGCCCTTATATGTTGGAATGAGTATTCTCGATCTGGCCAAAACAGCTAGTTATGATTTTCATTATAATTATTTGCTGAGAAACTTTTCAAAGTGTGAAGTACTTCATAACAGCAAAGATAGTTATGACGTTATGCCCCCAATTGTCTATTCAGTTAATTATATTTACCACATCCCTCAACCTAAAAAGTTCTGGGTATGATTATGGATTAAAATATTCCATCTCAGAATCAACCCAAACTAATTTAACTATAGAAATTGTAACTCAAAACATATTTTATCGTAATTTTATTATACAAACACTGTTTCTCATCTGCCATCGAAAACTATTACATCTACAGAGCGACCAGGGTAGCGAATTTGCAAATCCTGGATCAAAATAGGCTACTATTTTTGCATCTGACTGATTTCAATGTTGCAATTTTCACCTCAAAATTGTTATTTTCCTTTGCAGCTACAAGCCACTCAATACTGACGTCTAGGTATAAAACACGTTGAACATATAAAATCAATATATTTTATGGAATTCAAGACGATCCTTTCCTTATCTCGAATTTATTGCTTCGAAAAATCGAGCTAAATAAATATTTAAGCGCCAAGTGTAAAGGACACTTCAGTTTAGCTATATACGGCTTTCGTATCTCATATCACTGGATATGTTTCGTCGATAAATAAAGATACCCTGCTAACCTTCACAAAGCTTGATGCTACCCCTAAAATCGTCCAACACGAAGCTAATTGATATATTTTAAATTATACAGTGTGTCTGGAGAATTTAACATAACATAACAATGATCTTAATTAGCTCAATCTTGTCCGGATACTGTGAGATCAGAAGTCGGACATGCAGCAGAAGGGTATTAAATCATGTAGATAAGCCGTAAATTATTTTTTATTACGCATGCATCATAATCAACGATTATCGCACGCTATAGCGTGCGATAATCTAACTTTATATAATTGTAGCTGGGTAAGCAATAATAGGAGTTCGCGGCAAACGGGGGTTTCCGTCTCGTTTTATGGACAATAATTAGATTCAAAATAATTGTATTATGTTCCTGACAATAAAAATATTTACGTTTTGTGTAAATTATATTTCCTTATTCTTCCTATTTGATATATATCGTGGTAAATGATAAACATTGTGATTGATTAACTATCTGGTTATGATAATTTTAGGTAACGGTATTTCAATAAACTAAATCATGTACAACTGCGGACACGTGTACCATGGTACAAGGTTTAGTAGCAACAGGTATTATACGGATAACTCTTAATTACTAGTATTATGTGACGATAGGTACCTTATGCGTATTGCGTTTATCATTAATTTGTTGAAATTGATTTTGGATCTTTCGTAATCATTTGTTATGTTATATTGTTACTTCCGATGTGATCTAGTTCTATATTTGTGAGCATATATTAGGTTATTATTTGTTTTCAATTAAGCTCTTTTACCTTTTTTTATATATTTATATCATTTTGTTTATTGAAAGAAACATGACAACACTTAAACGTCAAACCTAACGAGCATCCAATACATTTAATCCTACACGATTTTGCAACACGTTTTTCTTCTTGAAGTCAAAAGTAAAGATTTTTAACTAAAAGGAAACCTAGCCCCGGAGAGTCGTATTGCAAATGCCCGGCCCCGGTAGTGTGGTCGTTAGAGCGCCACCAGTTGTGTTCAACTAAACTGAAAAAGCTCCGCTGGTGTTGTGCAGGGTGGCCAGACCCACGTATTTAATCAACTAACTCAACCCTAACTTAACAAGAAAACACAATCTAAAATTTAAGGAACAATATATTTGCTACTAAGTTTTTACTTTTTGAAAACACAGCAACAATTTATCTGAAGTAAAATGGCAAGTTAAAGACAAAAGAATGTCAAATGACTATTAAATTTAACTAATAATTGGTACAATATGGTGATTGTACGGATACCAATTCTGTTGTTAACACTCGGTATTTTATGCCTTACAAAAAAATGCACTAAACACTACAATCCGAAGTGATAACTTTGATGCTAACTAAGCTAATTGCATCTAGGTATGCGTGCGCTAATAGCTTTAAATGCAGCAATAATAATAATAATTGATGCTACCCCTAAAATCGTCCAACACGAAGCTAATTGATATATTTTAAATTATACAGTGTGTCTGGAGAATTTAGCATAACATAACAATGATCTTAATTAGCTCAATCTTGTCCGGATACTGTGAGATCAGAAGTGGGACATGCAGCAGAAGGGTATTAAATCATGTAGATAAGCCGTAAATTATTTTTTATTACGTATGCATCATAATCAACGATTATCGCACGCTGCAGAGTGCTTAAAATGATGTTTATGATGCGCCTACTTTTTAAAGGTTGCTATAGAAACATTTGATCATGTCAAATGTGACAGATTAATATATTCGTCAATATATCCCTTAAGTTTAATATTTTAAACATTTTTGAGATTGTGATGCATTCGTAATAAAAAATAGCGTATGATATACGTGTATAAGAGGCCTTTAAAGCCCTTGCGACTTACAAAACACTCCGCTGCGCGTCGTGTTTTGAAATATGTCGCGCGTGCTTTAAAGGCCCTCTTATACACTTATATCATAATATACTATTTTTAAATTATGAATTTTAATATTCGTGTAGATGTGATAGTATTCAACAAAAATAGATGAAGAGTAGCGTTTATATCATAATCTTATGCTAAATTAAATTAGGTTTTTATGAAAACTACACTTCGCTATCATCTATCGTTTAATGATTCACAATCTGAACCAAATATATGTAAGTCATCTGAGACCGCGACCCTCTTACGTCACTCAGGTCAAACTCTGCGTGCGCATACAGACCTCTGTCTAAAGCTGCCTCGGACCTGTAAACAAATCTTGTAAAGACATATTTGGACAGATGTGATACAAACTTAGACAGGTCCGAGACAACTTTATATAGATCTGATACAGGTTCGAGACAGCTTTAGATAGGTCTGTCTGCGAGCGCAAAAATTCACCAGAATGATGGGAGAGGGTCGCGGTCTTAAGTAAAACATACAAATCACAGAAATATATTTCTTCTAACTCGCCTCCATTTGTAGGGGTTTCCTGTATGCCCCATATAAAACACAAGGTATCGTATTAACTTAACGCTGAAGTTAAATGTTCTTTACACCTGATACCTAAATAGTTTTAAAATTTTGTTTTAAAGCGCCATAAATCCGAAATAAAAGCCTGATTGGCCTGGGTTAGAAGAACTACGAAGCCAGGTGCAAACAAGATGAAGCTTTTTGCGTTTCGGCGTTGCTATCGAGTGGTGAAATAAAGTTACTGCGTTATGTCGCAGCGGCTTGGCAAAGTTAGGACTTTTGCAGATAGTTATTATTTTAATTTAGTTTTCAAAGTATCATGATGTTTTTTGAACACCTTGGACCCAATAGAGTAGATTTCTAGAGAGAGGTAAGGTTTAAAACACTAGAAATAGGTCTGGTATTTGACTTTTGAGCAATTGTTGAAATGAAGTTACTCAGTTCTTCTATATCAGACATGATGTAAGCGCTTTTGCATTATATGAGGAACTTCCTACCGAAACTGTAAGAGTCTAATTTTGCCACTATAAAAGATTATAAATTTAATTTAATATGCATTTAGCAACAAAATATTCTATATTTTATGGTAAGAGTTATTGAGTATTAATTAATCTCTTCGGTTAATTTATTATAAATGCATTCATTTGATTTGTTGTTAATAAGTTTAGTGGAATTCTCATTGCAGCATTTATTAACATTAACTAATTTTATTATACATACGATTAATACATAATAAATATTACCTTTTATAACACTGTTTTTACAGTGAGTGGCTATTCTGATCATCATTTTTGTTATGTGTGTTATTAGTTTAACTTTCCTTTGTTACATTACATTATGTTCACTTGCAGTTCTGTATTTAAGAACTGAGTTAATAACCTATCTTTGATCCTCGTTAGATAGCTTTTTTATTTTCTGCTAAGACTTGTTGATCTCTGCATAGATTGCTCATTGTCGTTTCTTCTCATAGTGCTCTAGGGATTTACGCTCTATCCCTCGCATATTCTTCCCCGTGGTTTTCCTTTATTTTTTTTAAATTTTCTTTCAATCGTCAATGTTTGTTTTCCATTATTACATTTTATTTTGTAGTTCCACCTTCTTGACGACAATTGTGGACTTTGATATTTGGGCTTTCTTCTTTATATTTATCTTTACAAGTAGCATGATGTAAGTTTTGTAATATTCGATTGGTAGCCCTGAATATTAATAATGGGCCATTTTTCCATAATTGTTGCTGCCGATTCAGATTTTTAAAGGTTTATTATTTTGCTTAGGAATATTTCCTATTGTTTATTGAACAAATTAATTTTAGTTCATTGGTTGTTGCTTCCGCAGTCGTTTTACAACGCTTAATTCTCGTTTATTATCTTGGAAGTATTACTCGTATTGACTAGTACTTCATTTCGACACTACCATTTTTTCTGAACTGACGTTTGTTCTCTAATTTCATGGAATTTGCAAAGGCAAATTAATTGAAATCGATGATCTCGTTCGTCTAGAAATACCTACTGGGAAGAGAGAAAGCGCTTTGCCGTAGTGCAGTTGTAGCTGACTCAACCTTTTTGTATTGTGTTTAATATTACCCTTCTAGGGCATCTAATAAGAAAATCATGTTGAACCCAAGTTGATAGAAAGAAAATCATGTTGCAAATTTGGCGCCCAACGTGGGGCTATTTGCTTACTTAAAAGTTACAAGCAAACCACTGAACCCAAGTTGATATATAATCATAATCAAATGATTAATTGTATCAATTACTTAACATTATTCATCTCCTAAAATTTTTAAAGGCATTATTCTAATTACTGAGTTGAAGTCTATAGTTACTCTCTAATAAAAATGGATTCACAAATATGTTTGTAAAATGTCAATTATAGTGGTGTTTATCACATATCAGTATTTATTATTTAGCTACTAACCCATCTATAGACTGATAAGGGATGTGAATTCTAATACTTACGGTTACCTGACAAAAATTTGATTCAGGTAATCAATATACGATCGAAATTCCTCAATTATATGAAAAAGTTCATGTTTAATCTATTGGACATAATTTGTGAGTATAGATAATTCGTAACAGATTATACTCAAATTTAAAATGTTTGGAGCCAGACTGGTTGATCCTAAGTATATAAAGTTAGATTATCACAACAAAAAATAAATATTGCATTTAATATAAATATTTTTTCATTAAATAATATTTTTTCAAACAGATTCTTGGTATAACAATCGTTTATTCTTCAAACTTAAGACAAATAGTAATGCATGAATGAATTGACAGATACTTAAATGTATGTACTCTCTTGCGAAATAGCTTTTCTTAGGAGATACATATATGATTTAAATTGCTCAATACCTTTTAATGAAATTTATAAAGTTCTAAACAGTTGTAATCCCCATATACCATACATCGTTTTGATTCCTTTCTTGAAATCAGAACATCATTTTAATTGTTGATCAATTCAAACTAACTAATTGTGAAAGATCCAAGATCAAAATAAATTTAATTCTGCATTAAAAACAGAAAATAATTTGGCAACTTTTTAACAAGATTTTTATATGAAAATTATTCGCAAATTAAAACCAAAAACAAATTTCATATTAAAAATAACATAATTAAAATTCGAGAAATTCAAGGAAATTTTAAAATTTATGTCATATATCAGAAATTCATCAGTAGTATTGCAGGCGGGTTCCAATGATACTCGATAGCATGTGCCCATCCAGGTCTTTCTACGTCACCAGGTCTTCAGCAATGACCTTGGAAGACACCAGGAGTTTGTTCGAAGAAGTAGATGACGCAATAATCTTCTTGACAAAGAAGTGTCATCTCCAGGGCGTCATCTCTTGCCAAATTCATGATAATGATGACACTTTTTTTAAATGATAATGAGTATGTCATCTAATTCAAATTTTGGCTGAATCCTTAATTTTTTGAAAGGTCATTCACCTTCTTCCAAAGTTTTGGGAAAGGAACCATGAAAAAATTAGGTTCTCTGCGGCGACGAAGATGACACCCTAAGGATGATTAGTGTGTCATCTACTTCACATTTTGGCTAGGTTGGACTAGTTTAGGTTCTGCCAAATTTTTTGGAAATGAAGCCACGAAAAATTTGGGACACTCTTCGGCGGCGGTGAAGATGACATCCTGAGGATGACACTTCTTCGTCAAGAAGATTATTACTAACTTAGTTACTTAAAAATTCTTATTACTAACTTAGTTACTTAAAAATTATTCCTTTAGACAATACAAAAATTGTATAGGATCCATCACATATAAACACGTAGAATGTATAAATTACATTTCAAAACGTACATAATATTACTTAAAACAAACAAGTAAAATATATACATATTTAACAATGTGTTAACTAAGCATTGTGGTTTGAAATTCTGTCACACTATAAGCACATGTCACGACCAAAAATCTTTTAAGTAAATTAAGAGTTTTGCACTTCTTTATTGATAGGGATAAGTTGTTATAGATTCACAGGCCAATAATTGCAGGCGACATTTTACTTAAATTTAATTTCCTAAAGGGAATATTAAAATTGTTTCTTTTTCTTGTGTTGTGATGATGAATGTATTTGTTCTTTAAACGATTATCCTTATTCTTGAACGTATGAACACACACCTCCAATAAGAATATGCCCGTGAGCGTTAAGATGTTAAAATTTAAAAAAATATATCTGCAGAAAGTTCCAGCGGTCACTACAGCGATACATCTCAAGGTTTTCTTTTGCTACACAAACACATTTGCCGCCAGTGTGGAGATGCCCCAAAACATCACTCCGTATTTTAGCCTGGAGTGAACCTCTCCATAGTACACAGAGAGCAACTCAGGGAGCTCCAGCACTTCCGCATGATTCCTGAATAGGTAAAGTATTGACGACAATTTTGTCTTAAGGGTCGAACAGTGAGTCTTCCAGTTTAAAACATTGTCGATTTTAAGTCCCAGAAAGCATACACTTGAAGACTCCCTTATTGCGTCATCTACTTCTTCGGATAACCTCCTGGTGTCTTCCAAGGTCATTGCTGAAGACCTGGTGACGTAGAGAGACCTGGATGGACATATGCCATCTAGTGTCATTGGAATCGGCCTGCTTTACTACTTTCATCTACTAAAATTATACATTTACTTAAATGTGAAAATTTCAAAATGTTGCATAATTATATAATTAATTAAAGAACCAAGCAAAGACGTAATTAAAATCTAACATAATATTCTTTGTAGTAATTGTATTTTAAAGCATTATGGTTACAAATTTAATATAATAAGACTAAACAATAAATCCCAGAAAGTACCTCAACATGCGATTGAAACTGGTTGCAATTCATATTTAAAGACATGACCATTTCATATTTAAGCCAAAACCTATATCTAGGAAAGAGGGAGATCAAGAAAATAATTTTAAACTGAAAGAAGACATTAATGATTTAAATATTTTCCTGCTGAAATATATGTGAATATCTTAAATACTTAATTATTTTTATTCTTCTTTTTTAAACAAACTGTCATGATAATTTATATAAATTATTTTAATTCTTTTTATTATATGTCAGTTACACCGGAAATGAAAATATTTTGAATTCTTGCAAAGGTTCAATAAAACATACATTTCTGGCTAGCAATTCCCTATCTTTCATTCATTGTGCTCCAATTATACATCCACTATTCACTTAGTAAATATAAGTGGGTTCAAATTTTTGTCCGAATATGGCATTATGTAGCAGTAGCTATTATTCAACTACTATGCCCTCTACCGACCGGAGGGTATGTGAACTTTAAAACAGCGGATTATCTATGAAACTCATTCATCGAAATTCCCCAATTAAATTAAAACACACTACACACGCTATGTTTAAAATGTATCTCGAACTTTTTCCTATATGTCTTCTTTTACATTGGCGCCACTGGCTGAAAACAGGATATGGATTATTACACTTTCCCAAGGGTTAATGATATGAGCAAAAGTGAATCATAGATGAGTAAATTAACTTAACAAAACCCTTCTATTTCGCTCCAAAATACACAATACATTTTTTGTACATTTATTGCGCCCATAATTGCCTAACTATGCTTATACACAGACGAACGTACATGTTTGCAAACCAAATTTAACTCTAAGTAAACTTTTCGCTGCAATTAAGATAGTTGTCTCCCGTAGTAGAATACGCAAATACTATTTCGAAATTAGGTCTGTGATGAGTATTATGTATGTATGAGTTGTGCCTACTCTACCTCGATGTCAGTGGGACAATTTGCTTGAAAAAGGCATGTGCAGGGACTATGTAAATATATCTCTATTGTGCATAGGTGCGATCTAAATATAAGGTTATTCCCCTAATGAAATGACGCCAATACGTTAACAAAAAAATCATAACGTCTGCAGATAATAATAATTATTGGATATGTCACGACTTTGTGCTAAATGTTGGTTGTTTTACTGCTGAATGCTAAGGGGATTATGTAGCTTAGATAGGATTGATCTATGCCTGTGAAAAGGGAGGGTAAAGAAGGCATTTCGGAAAAAAATAACTTGACGAATTTACACACTAACTGACAATTATAATGCGCATGTCTTTCTGTTAGAGGTATAGGTATTTCAATTACTGATGAGTCTTAGTCACTGTATGTAATAAACTATGTGTTATTTATGGTTAAAACTGGTTATTTAATTAGTGAGCTTCATATACTTGAGAGATTTTTTAACTTAGAGCTTCTCCGGACTTTGCTACTTGGAAACAAACATCCAGAGAGGCTGTCGCATATAGGCATAGGTTTGGGGAACTTAGCCAGAGATGTATTTTCTAAAATCGACTCTTAGCGCCAGTTATAGTTCGGGTTTCAGGCTTGGCACATCTAAAGGGGAGGATCGCGCCGGTATGATAACTGGTTGAACCGATTTGGTGAAAACAAAGTCTGACAGATTTTATATTAAATTATTTGCTCATACCCATTATCCCTTGAGTTGTTTATAAATTTGCCTTGTATGTTTATATAATATTTTTCAAGCTCAAGTTCAAACTTTAGGCAGGGTATAAATTATTTAGTAGTTTATACACTGTGTGTCTATTTAATATGCGCTTCCTTTATCTTTTTAATTATTTCTTTAATATTCAATATTAAACACGCGCTGTTCTTATTTTGTTTAAATTCGTGATTGTCTACTTATCATCTCGTTGATTATCTGTTCCATTATCTGATTATGAATTAACAAATTGTTTCTCACCTTCATCTTCGATTGTGTCGATATTTCATTTTCAAATTTGGTTTTTAAATTTTGTATTTTGCATTATTACTAAAAATTAATGCCTTTTTAGAGTTTAAATTTGGTTAAGGATAATTAGATAAGTCATCTAATGTCCATTCATCATTATTTGGATACTGACAGGGTAAACAAAGATTAAGTGGGGTTGTTCAAAAACCATTTTTAAATCTAGCAATTTAATTTGTATTCTATTAACATTCCACGCCACTGTGTTCGCATTTCAAAGAAATTACAGAATGTCTCTTAAACACATCGGTGATGCTCCTAGCGCCATCTCTTGTTACAACGTTTACTCATCTGCACCCGGCCGGCAGCATGATACAAGGAAACAGTTTTCTTTGTATCACTCGGCAACTTTAACAGAAGCAGTCCTGCATCGAACTGCATAATTCGTGCTAGGTCAATGACCTCGAGGTATTTCGAAACCCAAGGCCATGTCAGCTACAAGCAGAACCGCATTCGGCCAATTATTGTGCTTTCACAGCGAAAACGGAAGCAATCAGTTTAGCTTCTCTAAATTTTCGATCTATGGTAATCGAATTTAATAAAAACTAGTTAACGTATTTCGACCAGATTTATGTTCAAATTCATTAGTTTATTTTAGACAATCGCTGACCTTAAGTTTTATATAACTTCTCTGTATTTACATCATTTGCCCTTTATGGAAGAAGTATTTCCGGAGTGATGTAACTTCTCCCGCCAAAAGGGGAGGAGACAACGCGTTCAAGTTGATCTAGTTGTCACGTTATAGAAAAGAGTAGCTTCTTGACCCCCAACCAAGCAAGCCGCGCTGAGTGCGCCTTCCCGGTGGCATGGCCGCCGGCCATGCCATGTAGTTTCACGTGTTTAGAACTCCGAATCTCTCAAGGTTCACTCTCTCAAACTGCATTTCTTTTAATCTGCCATTGCGATATCTCGTCGTAATCGTCTTAAGCCTACAAGTAAAAGGCATTTATTTACTCCCTGCCAACTCCGGCAATTCACTCTCTCAAAGGCCTACAAGTAAAATGCATTTTCACAACATTTTCAATCCCAGCCTAGACCCAACCTTATATTTGAAGAATTACATAACATGAATGATACACAGTCAGAGTATTATAAAAACATTCATGATACACAAATAGAATATTTAAATTTTAGCGAAAGTGATTTACAAGAGGATGAATTTCACATGAATAACACTGAAGATTTAGAACCTGAAACTGATGACGACTACTATATTCCTAAGACAGAAATAAATCCTCGTTGTTATATTCCAGAAGGTGTAACAAGCGTAAAAATGGTAAAGGAATAGTAGAAATACATAATGTAAGTTGTGAAGAACCTTATGTCAATTTAAGAAAGTCCTTAAAAGCATACCCTATAAATGAGTTTGATGTGTTTAAAGGAAAAGAAAACACAGTTGCAGATGCTTTGTCAATAAATTCAATCACCAATCAGTAGAGTCAATCTCTTTTCAATGAAACCGGAGATTCAGACGAAGTTATAAGACAATTCATGGGAGAAAAATAGACCAACGTCACCACTACTATACATTCAGCAGACGAAATGCCTATATTATCTTTACCCTATTCCTAGACACCACTAAACCACCATAAAAACCAAATGATTATAAACATTTTGGAATCCTCTGTACCACTTTGCATTCAAGAAAAAAAAATTCGGTAACCAATGGTATTTCATTAATCTTCGAAGACGTCATCTAGATGAAGATTTAGAAGAGTTGATTCTATACTTTCGCGATAAGGAACATGAGAGGATCTTTGTTACACACTTACAAGAAAAACTTATCCGCATCAACCCCAAATTATTAATATGCTCAACTTGGCTGACTGATGTAATATCGGATAATGACAAACAAGATAAGATGAATTATCATCACGTGTATAAAACAGGACATAGAGGCATAACAACAACTATTGACTCTATAAAGAGAAGCTACTATTGGCCAAACTTGGACAAGGATGTAGCCAACTACATACATAATTATTGTACTATATGCCAGAAAGCTAAACCCAAACAACTTTGAATTTCAAAAGGTACCTATAGGGTCAAAACCATTTGGAAGAATTTATCTGGATACCTTATCCATCTCTAAAGAAAAATATTTGACAGTAATTGATACCTTTTCTAAATTTTCACAAGCATATCCAATACCTGTAGTCAATGCTGTTAATATATTAGATAGACTATTGATATTTATATCTCACTATGGACTTCCACAAGTCATAGTTTGAGACAATGGAATTGAATTCAACAATAACTCATTTTTGGATTTTTGCAATCTGCATAAAATCGAGATTCACTTTACAACACCAAGAAATCCTAATTCTAATAGCTATGTGGAAAGATTCCATTCTACGTTATTGGAACAAATAAGGACCAAAATGCAACAAAATGCTAAAGAGTCATATTAATCTGGTAAAATATGCGTTGTTGCACTACAATAATTCAATCCAATTATTAACAAATTTCACCCCATTTGAAATAGTCACTGGACATTTTAATTCAAAAGATCCTTTTGATATTCAAGAAAAGGATATAGTCTCAAAATACGTAACAGATCATAAAAGAAAACTGAAGGAGAAATATGCAAATCTAAATGCCAAATTTAATGCCACAAAGGACCAAGATTTACAAAAAACCAATGAATCAAGGAAAACTCCGATATCTTTAAACCCCGATGATGAAGGTTATCACAAACAAGAAACTCCTGACAAGCTAGCAATGAAATATATGAAAGTCAACCCTGTAGCACAAACAAAAAATAAAAATAAAACATCAATATCCAAATATTCCAAGCATAATATAAAGAGACGCAAAAATTATTAACACTTCTTTCTCTTTGTTTCAGAATGAAGTTTACACTAGCTCTCTCATTATTCCTTGCCTATAACCTCTATAACCAACATATAACTGTAACTATTCAAGAATTAACCAATCCCATCTTGCCTCTTCTTTTAAGTAACTATAAAATAATATCAAGCAAACATACGTTTGTAAGTTTTATTAACACTACTGACTTCTTTGAATTGTCAAATACCCTTAAATCTCCTTTATTACTTAAAATAAAAATGATAGCATCATGTCCAATGAATTAACTAAACAAGCCTGGTCATTATTGAATGAAATAGATCATATATTGCAAGTGATTAATCCTAATATTAGGAAAAAACGCTGTCTCATTAATATCGGAGGTACGATATCTGAATGGTTATTTGGAACCCTTGATCACGAAGACGGTGAAAGGATCAATTCTTTGTTGAATCACTTAGATAAAAATGATCACCTTCTTACGGAGAAAATTAATGATCAATTATCCACTGCTCAAGATTTAATGACAAAAACCAATCATACTTTTCTCAAATAAGATCTAATGTTCTAGTAACAATGCAACTTATTACCAAATATCAAGAGAATATTAATGCGATAAACGCGTTGAATTTAATAATTAACTCTCTTGTTAGCCTAGACAATTATTTAAATCAACTTATAAATGCTATAACGTTTGCCTATCTAAACAAGGTTCATCCAACGTTCCTTTCGCTAAACGTTTTAAAGTCAATGATAAAGCAAATGTTATCCCTTTACCGCAAATACCAACTAGTAAACTTTAAAAATCTACATAGTTTTTTCAAGTTCTTAGGTTTTCAACTTACCTTTAACAAAGAGAGAATAATCTTCTTGATTCACTATCCTTTGTTGGACCCTGTTCAATTTCAATATTGCTTTATGTATCCAATTCCTATTCGAAATAGAATCATACCACCTCCTAAACCCTACCTAGTCCTCAATGAAAAAATGAAGACATACCAATATGAAGAGGAACCATGCGAGAAGATAGAAGACACCCACTATTGCAAGAACCACCTAGAACTTAATGAAGATTGTGTTGTAAATATAGTTATCACAAACAGAGCCACTAACTGTAGCACTATACCAGTACAGTTTGATGCGCAAACAACCAATCAAATCACACCCCAAAACGTTTTGCTCACCACTCCTATCACTACGCATATCACCGAAATGTGCCAGAATGAGAAACACAGTGAGATACTTCCTGGAAGCTACCTCATTTTCATTCCAGAAAAATGCCATGTAACTATTGACATTGAAACGTTTTATGCTACTGAAACTACCATGCTACCAGCCAGAGATATCCAACTTAAATATGTCAGACCTCCAGGAATATGCAATTTCAATAAAACTTAAGTCAATGGACCTGCAAGAAACTAAGCATATAAGCTCCATTCTCAATAACCCAAACTTGTTCTTCCCGAAGACGATCAAACGTACCATTATCCATGGGTCTAGATTATCATGTTCATTTCTGTTATTATTTGCATAATAATATATTTTGGAGTACGCTGTTATTACAAACTCAGCTACCCCTACCCACTTATATCCAGAAAGAAGACGATGGAAAAAGATGAAAGACCTACTCATGAGAGTCCCTAAAAGGTCTCTTCTTAGGCGGGAGGAGTTACGTGGTGCCTCAATCCATCCCTGGAACCCAAGTCAGCTGACAAGATAAAGTTCGGTTAACGCATACAATGCTATTTCCCGATGCATCTCTTTCAATGACTTAAGTGATAACATTAATAAAAATGCTGATTCCTATTTTTAATAGACATTATCTTTAGACGATTTGCTTACTATAATTTTAGTCGTAAATAATCTGTTGGGAAAATATCTTATAAGCATTAAAGTTGAAACTTATCTTTTAGACCATATTTAATCTTATGCTGATATAATGATTATTAACTTTTTGAAGTGAATTGCTAAACGTCGTAATGTTAGTTTGCGAATCTGTATCCTTGTGTCAATAGATTCGCATTAGAAAACCTGCATAGTTTTATTGGCAGTCTATTACCAAGTATAATTTAAGGTGTTTTAATTAAGTTTCTCATATTTTTGGAAACACAATTTAATCAACAACGTAACTTCTACAACAGGGGTATACTCACAAATATACAAATTTCAGATCAAGTTACGATTCCCCAACTATTTTTAACCACCATCTATACCACCTTTTTCTCCGCACGATCCTCTGCTCCCGACTTCCATCCCCATTCAAATCTTAAGCTCTATCGCCACTTCCAACCATATCTTCTTTCACTGCAATTCCCACCACCTTCTCGACTGCCGTTCTACTTTTCCTATGCACCAGTGGCTTTTCCAACTACTCATCTATTCCCTCTTTCACTCGCATGAATATATGCCATGAATAGGAGTAGCGGAACGATAGGTGATGTTGTTTTATGGCAATGCACACGCACTAAAGGGAGATCCTATGGCATTCGACGGGCGGTGTGTGTTTGCGAAGATGTTGATTGACACTGTTCTGGAATAGGTGTTGATTATAATTTGGGGGAAAAAGATGTCCTGGGAGTGAGTTCCCCAGTAATGCAGTGCACCAGACAAAGGAGTCCTTGTAAAGCGACGTTCTAGGTGTTTCCAGTTATACAACGGACGGTCAATCCCGGGTCAACTCCGGGTCGTCGACTGCTGGATGTGTGAGGAGCATTCTTATTTGCGCTTTGTAGAGCAAGAGTAGCTGCTGCAGTGTTTACAGTTTTTTGTTGAGAAATAGCGCACCAAGCTTCTGCGATGCTGATTTTGCGATGTTAGCAACGTGGTCATGCCAGGACATATTGCTGTTGACCGAGATGAGGATGAAGGAATAGTCAATCCTGTCATAATTATGTCAGGGCTCGCCGAATCGGCTTTCTTGGCAAACGTGGCCGTTTGGGTTTTTGCTGCATTGAACTGGGCTAATCGCTGTAATCTGCTCCTGTCTGCAGTGATATGTCTCAGTCGCTGGTAGAGGTTTTTCCGATCTAAATTGGGAGACAAGGGTACTGTCATTTGCAAGGATTATTGGGTTCGATCAGTAGGTCATTAATATAGATGAGGAAGAGAGTTGGTGAAAGTATTGCGCGTTGAGGCACGCCCGCGTTAATGGTGAAAGTGCCTGAGATGTGTCCACCAACTGTAACGTGCAGAGATCGATTCTTAAGGAAACTGGCAAGCCAGCTGCAGAGAGAGGCTGGCAGTCTGAAGGACGGCAGTTTGTTAGGCAATCCGTCATGCCAAGCTTGGTCAAATGCCTTCGAAATATCCAACGCAATCCCTCGAGAATCTCCGTAGTTCTAAATTGCCCTATTCCATATATGAGTGGCATAGGCCAACAAATCTCCTGTTGGCCTTTCTTTGCTAAAGCCGAATTAGTTATCGCTAATTAGTCTATTGGTCACAAAGTGCTTGTATAGTTGCTGATTGACTACACGTTCCATCACTTTGGAGATTAATGGAAGCAAGGCAATTGGGCGGTAGTTTGAGGGCGTGGTTTTCTTGCCTTTTTTTGGGACAGGTTGCACTCGAGCGACTTTCCAACAAGATGGGTAAATCCCTTTTCGGTAAGACAGAGAAAGAAGTCTGGAAAATGGGTGTTAGTTCGTTGGTACAGTTCTTTAACACGATGGCATGTATTCCGTCCGGTTCTGATGCCTTTTGCCTGTTCTTTGAGTATGTGGAAAGAAGATTAAGAATAATGAGGGACTAGAAATTGCAAATATATCCTATTAATAAATTTGAGTGCTATTACATTGATTGCTTCATTGTTGTTTAACTTGTTAACATTTTACCATTCTTTGGTCTTTTGGCCGCTTTAAAGCATATTGAATCTCACGATTCCGATAAATAAAACGATTCTTTGATTATTAATATATACTTTTGTCTATTGGAGCTACGACCACTCCAAAATTTATCGACGGATTTACGACACTCCAAGAAAAGAATTTTATAACTATTTTAGCACCGAACGCGAACAGCCTTTAATTTTGGCAAAGGGACCTAACGCTAACATAATATGACAGTTTTAGTATTTTATCTGAGGCATTATTTCTTGTCTGGAAATAAAAAGACACACAATAAATTCTTCAAAAATATAAATCGCGGACTCAGTCGTAAAAGAGCCAATCATTCTGTCTCGTTGATTCTCCTTCAGAAAAGATAAATGTGCTAGAATTTCATTTTTCATTGCCGTTAGTTGACAGTAAAATGTTGAATAATAAAGCGTCCAAAAGTTATGTTCCGAAAGTACGGAAATTGGACGAAATTTAGAAATTAATACTCTATCAATGTTTTTAAAATTTAGCACAGCCATATTTTAAACAAAGCAAGATTGACGGACGAAGATTGATTATCGAGTGACACCCTGATCGTTTGTACGAAGACAATTTTTGTTCACTAAGAAATCGAGCTATACAAAACGGTTAAGGATGTATATATTTATTTTTACTGAAACCTCGAAATGTATATTTCCCAGATACGATACATCCGATTGACAATATTAACGTAATAAATAAACAGGTACGTTTGACAACAATTTTTTTTATAATAATCTAAAGTCATATTAAAATTTCTCCGCTGTGCATTTTATGCAGCAAACACAACTCCATACATACCTAATATACTCCACACAACTAATTTCGGAATAATATCTCAGTATTCCACAATGGCAGACAACTATCTTAATTGTAATGAAAAGTTTGAATTAGCTACGAGATACATAGCGCTTGTTTGCACAAAGTTGGATTTTGTTTGTGTTGGGCAAGCGGGTTACAATGATTATAAATGACACTCATTTATGAATAATTGTAAATTGTGATTGCGTGTCACAACAGTTACGGAAAAGGTATTTATATGATTCCGGTACAAATTTAGTTTATTAATTGCGTGGGCTTAATAATATTCTGGTTCTAACTTAAACAATTTGATAATCGTATGCTTATGAAAAGGCACCAATTTGCTTTAAATTAACCAGCTTTTGTTAATTGTAATTTAATTTACAAAAACAAACTTAATTTCGAAGCGTCATGATGATATTTATTCCCAGGTAATGGAACAGCGCTAGAATGCAATAAATAAAATATATATATAGCAAAATTCAAATAATAAGAAAAAAAATTGGACGGTACCTTCTCAAAACACCTCCCCTTGTCACCGCAAAAGACAAGAAGGAAGGAATGTTTGTTCGATTCAAATCATACATAATTGCATATAAATAATCGACATATTAAAATAAGTTTTCTACTGCCGTGTTTGCCCAAAAATAATCATAATATTAATATTTGTTTTAAATAACTAAATAACTATCGAATAATTTTACTGAACAAATTATAAGAAAAACAAAAAGTTAAAGTTAAATTATATTTAACAATGCGTAGACTGGAAAAAGCTGTCAGCGAAGCGTGCAAATTAGGTATTTGCGTAAATGCTAGGTTTAATTAAATGATTAAATGAGGGGTGGACGTCAGAAATTTGCTAATAAAGAATATAAACACTAAAATCACAAGTCAATTTAAAACGTTGTGGCTCGTAAAACCAATTTAAACGAGTTAGCAATGTGAAATAAATAAGGATGCGATCAGCGCAACATGTGCTCCCACTGCTCCTCGGCGTGGGAGTAGGTCAATTATTTACTTTTGACCAGGGAAGTAACTAAGTCTGCAGACCCAAACTAGAAGGTCCTCGGTCTTGAGAATCGTTAAGGGCAACTCAAAAATCAATTACTATTGACTACATTTGTTTGGTTGAGGTACCTCAGAGCAAATAAAAGACGGTAGGTTCGTGCAGGTTCAAGTTTATTGGGTGCTCGTTAGGCTTGACGTTCAAGTTTTGTCATGTTTCTTTCCATAAAACAAATGATATAAATATAAAAAAAATTATAAGAGCTTAATTGAAACCCTTAATAACCTGATACATGCTCACAAATAGAAAACTAGATCATATTGGAAGTAACAATATAACATAATAACTGATTACGAAAAATCCAAAATCAATTTTAGCAAACTAATGATACATTGCAATATGCATGAGGTATCTATCGTCACCTCATACTAGTAATTAAGGGTTACCAGTGTAATACCTATTGCTACTAAACCTTGTGCGCGTTTACCATGGTGTACGTGTCCGCAGTTGTACGTAAATAAATCTTAACGATGCAGTAATACAATATCATTACTTAAAATTATTATAACTAGATAGTTAATCAGTCAGAACGACAATGTTTACCATTTACCACGATATATATTAAATGGGAAAAATAAGGAAATATAATATGAAAAAAAAACTATGAGCACTAATCGATCGACACTAGTAAATAGTATTCCTACCAGGGGTATACTTATTTAAATCAGCATTGGTAAGCTTTGCTTACACCTAAACTGTTCCAAAACAATTTATATCACACAACGCCGAAAAGAAGTAAAACACGCAATCAAAGGCAACGCTGAAAATACTAAAAAATCACACGAAAATAGCCTTATGTTCTGTGAACATAGTACCACACCCAATCCGACTTAAACTACACTTATCTCATCTGGTCTCCGCCGATATCACCTCCGGCCTTCTGAGCGTAGGCTGCTAGGCGTCTTGTGATCCATAAATTCTCAGTGGCATTTGAGGTAGTGCCCACCTGGACATTTAGTAACTCTGGCTGCAGTCGATACCAAATTAAAACAACCAACTGAACTGGCTGACCGGTAGCTACTATACTCGCTCCACATAAAATCCCTAGCTACGTAGGGTTTTGGTGGTGATGATGATTGGGAGTAAGGCTCTCTCCTACGGGCACCCCATGAGGAAGGAGACGGAATCTTCCGAAGTGGACAGTTACCAAAGAAATCTTGGCTTTAGACAAAATCCATCAAATCCACAGTCAATTAATTTACTCCACCAAACTGGTAACTATGCCGACTTCTCTAGGTCTAAATAAGATTATCCCCGTAAGGGCGAATTAGAAATTCTTAAGCCTTTTGTCAGTCTTACGCACTACCGTCCCTTAGGAGGGTTTGCCAAGAAAGAGAACGAGGTCAAATCAAGCTCGTCCACCTCAAGCGCTAAGTTCAATGTTCAAGGGTTAGAAAAAATTTGACCAACAGGCCAGGTTTACATTGTCCTACGACAACACGTAAAATACAACAAGATGGTTGCCACCAAATTTAATAGCATCTTCAATATGCAATAAAACGTACAAAAGGCTGTATGATCTTATGTGTTGCTGACAGGATAAACAAAACCGACGGTAAAACCATTATCCACAATGACTAATCAAACAGAAACTACCTCATACCGACCCGTGGCCATTTTAAACTCCTGACATCAAAAATACGCGGCACAATAATTCACGCCTAAACGTACCTTTAACCAAGAGCCTGCGTCTCTGTTGGAACCAGCTGCGAAACAACCGGGCGGTATTGCCAAATTTAGGGTGAGATAACCCACCTCTTTAAAATACTATTTCATTAGACCTGATACATTCATTCTTGAGACACCCTATATATGTATATATTTTGAGACACCCTTTATACATGTAAAAGATAAATCAAGTCATAAATTGAAGTCGAGTTTTTGCGAGGTTTTTTGGAGGATATCCGAAAGGTATTGCTCGAGAACGGAAAATGGAGAGTCAGAAGCCAGCGGAGTGTACGGTTTATTTTGGTGAATTGTTTTGTTTCTGTGTTGCAGTGTGTCATTGCAAGTCGGTAAATTGAAACTTATAATATTGTTATTAACATAATTTGTACCATTATATATTTTATACTCATTGATAATTTATATTTGATGGTATAACGTGTGTATATATTTTGATATTGTTATTAACATAATTTGCATAAATATTTCTTCTATTCTCATTGATAATTCATATTTGATGGCATAACATGTGTATATATTTTGATATTGTTATAAACATAATTTGCACAAATATTTCATTTATTCTCATGGAGAATTCATATTTGATGGTATTAACCTGTGTATATATTTTGATATTGTTATAAACATAATTTGCACAAATATTTCGTTTATTCTCATGGATAATTCATATTTGATGGTATAATATGTGTATATGTTTAATGAAATCGTTTTATGCTGTGAATAACACTGTATTGTTTGCTGTCTTTTCGTGCTGGAATTTTAGTTTTCGTATGACTGTGATTGTAATGTAAGTAAGGGACTTGATGAATCCAATAACATTTTCCTCCCCTGACTGAGCTAATATCCTAGCTATAAATCGTGAGCTTGCGAGCAAGTCACCCTGAGTCGTTATTTTAACAAATGTTATATTTTTAATGATTTGCTTTTGTATGAAACCTATGTGAAATTTAAATTAACATTAGTTTGTAACCTTGATTTTGACTTGATGCCAATTGCTTATAAGCACCCGAAATGATGAAAGATCTGTAGCCTGTGCACAATTACACAGAATAAAACCATATATTCGGAATTGAAATATATTATATCGAAATGACTATTAGTAATAAGCAACAGTAAAGGTATCCTATAATCTTACAGCCTACAAGAGAAATACTATTCAATCACAAAAGTGTTTATATAATCTAATCAATCGCTAAGCGATGACGAAGGAAATATATATTAATCGGCCTGCAGGTCTTACTAGAGATATTGGCTCAATTTGCATTTGTATAGCTGAGTAGCCTCCCGTGTGGGACCTCAGTACCTGCTGGCGACGTCTGGCTAACTAATACTAAACTCTTCAGTTTTGAATGCATTGTAGTATTGTAACAAGTGTGGAACGACAAATTGTGGTGCGTGAGACAGTAATTTAATTAATTGTTATACTAATAAAGGTTGTACAGCATAACTCGGTTTAGGAATTGCGATCGAGGTTTTCTCTGCCATGCTCTTTTCCCTCCTGAATTCCAGGCGGAGTATGGCACGCTTTTCTTTAATAAATTAGGCGTATTAGGAATCTGTTGTTTGATTTACATGACGCACCTTTCCCTCAAGTTTCCCTAATTGTGTTTAGTCGAAGCGCAATCCGAATAATTAAATATTGTGTAAGATTTAATAATAACACGACGTAGGTATTGATTTTCTTTTAAACTATTTTGACGATCATTGGCAAAACAAAGACAAAGCACAACTTGTCTCATTCAACTATGTTGAACAGACCCGGGTGGGTTATACTACAAGGGGATACAACGCAACCACTAAATCATCTTACCTGCTTACATCAAGCGAAAGCTCAGACAGTCGTTTAACATCAAACTGATGGTAGCACAATAAATTATGTTGTTTCATGTTGACTTGGTCTGCAATAACATAAAAATCGCATGAGGACCGCTAGAGAAACATGTACACTTAGCAACATTCCACAAAGTTAGACAACCAACAATTATTGCTAAAGTCAGCTGTCTCATCTGAAGTTTGAAGGTTATCATATCAGAAATAAACATTGACTGAATTTTTAACTTTTCCTATTAAATATTTGAACAAATCCTGGAAAGTAACTGACCAACTCCGAAATGAATATTTCTGACATCCATGAGACTGTTTTAATGTATATTATCATCGAAAAGGTGATTATTCGAGAAGGTAAGAGAATTATTAAATGTTTTGAAATGCACTGCTATAAATGTATGTAACTTTGAAGATCTCCTCGATATCTTTATCGAGGAGACCTTCAAAGTTACATACATTTATAGCAGAATACAGTACGATTTATTGATTGATTATGTGCTAAGCTAGTGAAAATATTCATAATGTCCGATCGATCCTATCAAACATCCCGAGAAAATCAAGTTACGTATACGACTACAGAACTCTCAGTTTTCTCTGGAACAGCTCGATAAAAGGCTAGGGTCATACGACAACCATGCAGGTATCTAAACGAATAAGTAGTATTACATTTAGCTTGATAGACTAGCATAATAGATGTAGAATTAAAGGTGAAGTAACTGCCTTTATTTGCCCTCTATCTGTTACATGTTTTCATTCTAAATTGACATGTAACAACGTAGATAAATTAAAATGAATCAATGAATGAGCCGAAATATTTCGAGTTAATTATATTTATTACTTACTTCTCTTTTGGAACACTAATACTAAAGATAATAAATGAAACAGAGAGATAGGTAAATAGAAAATCGATTTATTACCATAAAATGGCGGAATGGTAATTCGCTACAAAGGAAAAAAAGAATTTGACTTCAAGTTAGCCAAAATTAAATAAAAACGGTGTTACTCACAGTACTTGATGTTACCTAAAATTCTACGTTAGTAAACTCTATTAATAATTTGAAAGCTGTAAATTTAAATATATAGTCGGTCTAAACCTAATGCAAGCAAAGGAAAATTGATTATTAAATTAGAAAAGCAAGTAAAAAATTGAAAATAGGCTAGACAAATCTCCTAATAATTACCTATTACGAAATAGGTATAGCGAAATAATCAGTTACAAAAAAAATAACCCCAATTCATGATCATGAAAAACAACAACCTTGAAATTAATAAACTAAATAAATAGCGCCACTTGAGTATTCCTGCTTTCTTTCTTGAATAGACAGTTAATTATAGAATTTTAATAAGATTGAAAATATTTTAGAAAAAAATCATACCGTAGGTGCTACAACTTAAAAGTTAAGAATTTTCATCAAAAGCACTTTGGAATTCCATTTATTATATTGAATGGTATTTCATATATTTCCAAACTCTTGTCCTAAATCAGTATCTTATTCGCTGTAGCATTTCAGGCATCTCTGATTCAGAAACATGTAGAGATTCGGTCTTTCACACTTTTTATTTGTGGTAGACGCAGTGGACCTAATTAGGAACTTTATCAATCGCTGCAAGGTAAAATAATAGAGGACGAATGGGGGACCATGCGGGTTCATTGACTGGGTTCTCTAGTCCTATTCCCATATTTTCATCTACTTATTTAGCCCAATTTTGTAATTTGTAACCAGCCTTAAGCGTTGGGTGCCAAATATGTAACCTTATTCGGTAGTTGCTCATTAGGCCAAGTTTACGCAGCGGATTATTATTTTTTAAAAGGTGTGGGTCTAGGTTTTGGCAGTTAGAGTAGGGGGCCACTAATTTTTTTCCAAGAAATTTTTCAATGATTATTAATCCTTGAAAATAGGGTAATACAATTTAGAAAAATACCCTGTTTATGACTATCAAGATATTTAGAAATTAAAGGTATTTATTAAGGAACGATACGATTGATACTAACTTACCAAAATAAACATAGGGATTCCAAATAACTATTTATTAGAATATGAAAAACTTACACACATCCTTTCATGACAATTAAATTTTATCTCCAATTAATTTGCAGTTAAACTAGCAAGAAAATTCTCTTATAAGATATTTCACCTATACTATCAGAATAGTAAATCAAGTAAAATAAGGTACTAAGTTCTAATCTAGGTCTTATAACATTAATATTGCGACTACCTATTTCACAACAATCAAAACTAAACGTTGAATTCTTAAAGGTTTGATAAAATGCAGTCAATCACGAGAATCTATAAAGGAAGTATTTTACTAAACTAGCTTCATACTAAATCAATAACATATCCGGTAAAGAAAAAGTATAGATATAGGTAGCCGGTAAATATGGCAGGTATAAATAATGATCATTAAACAAAATTAATCTAACTTATACACATGACAGCAGCAAAGTCATCATATCAATAACAGTTGTTTTAATCAAGTGTAGTAAATGGATAGGGTAACCTGTGAAGTAAATAGATATGTGTATATAGCCGATAAGTATCTATGGGTAAACAAAATGATTATAAATGAATCTCCTGGCAATGATAATGTCATTATGTCAATAAAAGATCAATAGACACACTAATTCAATGAAGTAACCAATGGTGTAAACAGATATAAAAAACGAAATGAGCTCAGTTCGATTCAGCTTTTAAACTGAAAACTTAAAACTACAAATTGCAGCTAAATAAAGTCATGCACTGCTATGAGGCAGCTGATTAAATTAAAAACTTATGGTTCAAATCGGTACGTATAATACGCAAGTGAATCAGATAATCACGAAGGCACTTTCGATATATTTATCAATTAAGATAATACTATATTATATTAAGGAAAGTGAAAATCAAATACTCGACAAAGATGATAAGTGACTTAATTTCAATTACTCAAATTCGATAAGATATTACCGACAGTCAGGTAGAGGTATATTCGATAAATCTCTTTACTGTAAAAGTGAATCAAGTAGTTTTTATACCATCAACAAAGCAAATTCTTCACTCAAGGTATTAAAGTTTCAGTAATACAAAATAAATTAATTGATTTTCATGACATTAACTACAAAGCAATCACTGCCTTTTAGAGTGACTAAATTTAATTATTACATTATAGAGAAAGGATCGGTATGAGATAATGTTTGAACTAAATAGTTATCAGCAAGTAAATAAAACAAATGCGACAAGTAATTTTGTGACTCATGAAATTAAATTATGAATGAGAGAGAACGAATCGGTATGAAATAATATTTGAACTAAGTCAGTTATCAGCAAGTTAATAGAACAAATGCGGTAAGTAATTATATGACTTATAAATTTCGAGTTATAAGAAAATGGCTAGACTGTTAACTGTGCTATTTTTTACTTACCTACTTAATTTATAAAATAAAGTGACAATTATTTCATATTTTTCTGCTTTCATTTACAATCGGATTTTATTATAATAAACGGCAGTTATCTGTACTACTTCAAAACCAAACTTTTGGCCGACAACAAGGAAATTAACAGCGACAATTAAAACAAATGAATCTGTCACGACATTGTATTCCTATCTTATTGTATTCGTTCATGTTTACGCGCAAATTGACCAAAGTTTCTTCTGAACCATTATTCACTCCACTTATCAACGGCGTTGGATCGGTTCGACCCCCTGGTTCGAACAACAATGCTGGGACTAACTGAAACAGCAATTAAACATACACTGAGATATCCGCCTTCCACTAGGTTTACGTCGGAAGAGTATCGCGTCGGTGATCACAATAAAGCTGATGATATACACATTAACTTTAGGTGAGCACGAAACAGAATTTTAAAGCACTAAAATTACTTTTTGGACGATAACGAGTGAAGAGTAATGCTAGATTTTGTGGTGATTAAACGTTCATTAGAAAACGGTTTCGTTAAGGTATAAGTAATTTTTGAAATTGGGTAAAATATAGCGAAAAGAGGTTTCAAAACATCTGCTTGAATTTCATAAGTTTTGGTAATCTTGTGTCATATGAATTATGAACAAATATAGCAAATGATCAATGTATTTCATAATTTTTAGAGGTTTCAATCTAACCAGAAGACACATGTGATGTAAAAAACGACGCATTAGCTTTTGCCTATTACGTCAATATGACCGCTTCATTCACAGATATATAGTAGTAAAAAGACAATAGTTCAATTACGAATCAGAAAGCACAAGGATTTTTTTATAAAAATTTTATTCTAAATTTTAAGAAGGCTACTCTTAGTTTAATTTACGATTTTGATGGGGAAGAAAATTTTTCGAGTGACAGGACAGAACAAAAAAACTGAAATTCAAATAGTTAGTCCTGATATTGAAAAGAATTATATTTGCCTTTAATTAAAATTTTAATATACTAAGGTTAAGGTAATTAAACCCAAAAATAACGGCATGGATAAAGACAAGTTTATAACTCTAGTCTTCTTACAGAAATGAGCAATTTTGTTTGCAAGAAAATAAAATTTAGAGGCTGACTATAACGGCGTTAATAATTGACCAGTGATTAAAATATTAAATAAAATTTGTGGAACTAAATTGTAAATAAATATATATAAATTACCAGAAGAAAGCTGAAGCAAATTGAACAATTTTAAGCCAAAAATAAATAGTTCTTAAACCACATAGAACATGATCATGTTCCGCTCACACTTCTTGAGTCCACTAAGACGTAGCAAAAAGATTTTTTATAATTCTAAATTTCAACAAAATTTTACTTTTTCACTGCGGCTTGTTATATCTTAAATTATTCAAGCCAACTGATATGTCAATGCATGCTTGAAACCTCAAGCAAATTAATGATTTTAATTAATTAGATGATTATGAATATATCACGATATTTCGGTGGCAACCAGTTGTATTCGGTTGCCTTTGGAAACAAATTGGCCGAAGTTTCGTGTAAGTCATTATTTACTCAAGTTATCAGCGGCGCTAGATATGGTCGGCCCCCCGCTCGAACAGCAACGCTTTTCACTAACTGGAACAGCAATTAAGCGTGCACTCAGACATCCGTCTTGAACTATGCCGGCTTCCGAAAACTATCGCGTATCTGCCAGCAATAAAACTGATATTAACTTTCGGCAGACATGAAATCATTTTTAGCATAGTTATTTATCTATCGCGTTTGATGCATTTTATATATTTTTTTCTGAGATTTCTAATTGATATAGCATTAGTTGAAAACTTTGGAGCCATTAGCTAAAAGTCACCGATTTGACTGTGAGATTCATCACACTTTATCGTAACTCCTTAAATGCACTATCTCCGCTAATATTATAATATATTGCTTACTGTCCATAACTTAAGAGATTATGATTCACATATTGTCATAACATTACACTCACTCTAACCTGGCCATATGCCATTAGATGTCGGTTGTTCTAAACTGCTGGACACTCGAACGTACAAAAACAGATTTTTAGGCAAATTTCAAAGTTCAATATCTTCATCAAGAAAAAAGCTTTTTGAATGCGGTTTGCGAATTTTAAAAGCAAATTTATTCCTGATTAAGCTGTAAGACGTAAATTTCTCATAGAACCATAGGATTATGACGATGGCTAATAAAGTCATGCAAGAGATCAAAAGCTTGGTGTGTGTGTGTGACATTTCGACAAAAAAATTTTTTGGTCGTTACTAAAATAACATCAATATCTCTAGACGTTTTTGTCAGTTTTTGGATTTAGGCCTCTCCGCCTTGAATACTCTATTAAACATTGAATTTGAACCAAAGGAAATCTACATGAAATAAGGATTCCAAATCTGCAAAAATCATCAATAGCCGTGAATGCAATGTCAAGTTATAGGATTTTATAAATTTTGTTACCCTAATTTGGTATTTAATAGTGTATTTATGGCTAAAGGACCTAAATCCAGTCACTTTCAAAGATATTGATGTTACCCTAGTAACCATATTCGAACGACCAATTTTTTTTTTGTTGAAGTGTCACACACACACTCACATAGACTTTTTGATTTTTTGCATGACTTATGGTCCTATGTAAAATTTACGACATGCAGCTTAATCAGGAATAAACTAGCTTTTAAAATCCGCAAACCGCGCTCCAAAAATTTTATTCTTGGTGAAGATATTGAACTTTGAAATTTGCCTAAAAATCTGCTTGTGGAAGCTCGAGAGTCCAGCAGTTAACGTGTTGGATGCTGAAGGGGTTATGTAGCTTAGGTCGGTAAGAAGGAATAATAAAGAAAACGCCTCGTTAAAAACAATAGCAATGTCTATTGTCGAAGACTTAATGAATTTACACTCTACCCTATAATTATTATAATGCGCATGTCTTACGATCGAGGTATAATTGAATTAATCATGAGTGTTGGGCACTGATTATAATAATGTTTTTTAAGAGCCGTGTTGTGTTTTAATTATGTTTCACTTTGCCTATTTAATTTATGCATTTGTAGCCTTTTAACGACAGACTAGTTCAACTTGATTTAATTACTTTAACTTAAAAGCTTCGATTTTTTTACTTTAGGAGGAGGACCAAGCATGTGAACACTGGGGCAGAAATTTTGGTTTGGGGTGCTCAATCCGGAAGAGTTGGATTTGGCAGCCTGATTGGGGTTCGGATTACAATTTTACTACATCCAGACAAGTCTCCACAAGTTAATGCATATGGGCACTAGATGTATGGATTTGGATCAGACAAAGTCTGCCTAACTGACGGTCAGCTGGAGAATTTACATCATTAAATTAGCTGACTGTTGCAAGTTATGGCTCATTATCGCTAGAGTTGCTTATAAGTTTACCTTGTATGTTTATATAACATTTTTCAAGTTCAAATTCATAATTATTTACTAGTTAGTTTACAGTCCACTTAATTTTTAATTTGCTTATGTTAGGATATCGAGTTCATAAGAAAATACATGTCAAATTCAAATTGCATTTGAATAATTGAAACTGAGCACATCTATCCCAGTGCTATGAGTATTTTTAGATTACCAAAACCGGTATTAAAAAACTGCAAATTATGGGAGCAGCCATGGAACAAGAAGGCCTACGCCAACCAATTGACGATTCACCCAGTATCCTGTACATTGTATGTTAAAAAACAAATTCTAAACATCATATAATGAGCATAGTCGACCAGTCCCAATAAACATAGTGATGACAAACAAATGTACTACATGCTACATGCAAGCTACATTGTTTATGCAACATTTTATTGACACCCGATTTATTCCCTGTCGAATACAATTTAATGTAAAGAAAACATTTGATTTAGTTTTTCCACATTGCCTCCAGTAGCACATACAAAAATAATTCTAGAGACTTTGCTCTCTATTAGATACTAGAACACTCTTAATTGCTATGGAAAACACCCTATTTTGATTGGCTTGAGAGCTGATATGAATTGGTTCAAAATAATAATAATAACATTTATTTTTCAATAGGCAAACCCTAATACAATTCAACTAACTTATCTAAGAATTCTGTAGTCTAATATAATAATAATAAATCTAATTTAATCTAATTTAATTTAATACTACCTATACCCCAAAGTGAAAAAATAATTATTGCATTACAGTAAAAAAGGACATAAACTCATCCCCCATTCTAAATATAAGAAGTACCTAAGTATATGTTTATAAATTCAATAGGTGTCCCCTCAATTTCCTCTTGATAGCTAGAGATGTACTACTTTTAACCTCAAGAGACAGAGGATTATACCCGAGTACATCCACCACCGAGTAGCGACAGAAACCGTCGGAACCTTTGATGCTTGGGGGTAAAATTTTCTTTCTCTCTCGTTTGACGCGTTTCACGGATAAACAACCTATTTCACTGGTTAAATTGTGAAGAACTCATTTACACTGTCGATAATTTGAAGTGGACTTAATGAAATAGGGATATTTGCGGTTGAATTAATATGAATATTATTGAAAAACTTTATTAAAAGAAAATATTTTGTTTGCTTTATTTTATCACACACAAAGAAACATTTTTAACTTATAGTCTAGAAAAATCAAATTTGGTGAAACAACAGAAATAGTATTGCAATATAAATGATTTTTGAAGTGAATACTTCTTTGGTTTCATGAGAGTGATTTTTCAAGGCCGCGTCACGACATGGTTTTCAAATATTCGTCCGGCGTTACGAAAAAAAATCGTATCATCGCGGGTATGATTCAATTTGTGTTATAATATAAAGAGTGTGACAAACGTATCGGAACCGACACAAATGATTAAAATAAGTTGAGAATACGTGAAACGAACCGAAAGTTGATTGGACGACTAACCCAAACTAACCAATTTTATTAAAATTGATTATATCGTATCGGAACCCGTTCAAATAAGTAAAATAAGTTGAGAATAAGTTAAACTAACCGAAATTTGATTCGAGAACTAACCAAATCTATTAAAATTGAGTATAAATTATCGGAATTCACTCAAATGGTTAAAAATAAGTTTATACTAAGTGAAACTGACCGCGATAGATCGGGAATTGAGACGAATGGAAAGCATTTTTTTTGGTTTTTACAACCACCCCTAATGTTATAAACTGTAAAAACGAACGAAACTTGAAGTAATATGTATTTATGTGGTATATTTTGGTAAACTAAACTTACGTAATCCGCTTAAAGTTATTTTTTACATTAAATTGTGTTAGGGGTGGGTGAGGGTGACTTTTAGGTTCTCACGACAGACGTCGTGTTGCATAGCGTTAGATCGGGGAATGAGAAACGAATCGAATGCCAGTGGGGTACAGCTGGTAGGGGTAAAAAATACATTTTGACATAAAATTGATACCCAGTTAAAAATACTAAACTAGGAAAAAAATATAAATCACAAACGACTAAAAAGAATACTATTTCTGG
>MU184191.1:0-15741 GCA_016904865.1 Pissodes strobi
AATATTGAAAACCTTGGACCTATTTTGCGGTTCTCTGCAGGTTTTAATTTAACCTTCATTTTCTTGTATTTCCCAATATCGTACGAAAAATTCTTATGAATCTTTTTTATAATCAAACTCACGAAGTTTACGATTCTGAGATTGACTTCTTGGAAATAGCTATGCGTTGGCTGTCATGTACGCTTAAAGTAGACTTTTCAAACTGAAAAAAAAAACACCAATTCAGCATTTTCCATCGGCCCTTTGAATGCTCTAAATTATTGGATTTTGCCGTATTAAAATATTAAGTGGTGACGTGTCGTGTCAAAACTCGAAATGGCGAAAGTTTAAATTCAAATAGATCGTCCTGTATTATAATAGAAATCATCATTTCCAAAGTGTCTTCCAATATACTTTTTAGAGTAGACTCTCGTTGAGTAACCGGCTTTTCAAAAAAAATTGTTTTCGGGAAAAGACCTTAATTTTTTTGACCTAGAAACCGATGTTTTCAATTTCCGAACATTCTTGAAACAGAGAACTTATAAAGTTTCTCTCCTAAAAGTTTCCAATCCAACTGACGTCTGAGATTTTTCGATCCTCGCGATTTTTTGTCGCTAGAACAACCCTAATGGACCCTTTATCTTATTTGGTAGAATATAAAATTACTATTCGATTCGCTGATTACTGATACCAGACGCCACTCAAGGGATCTTGCATATAGCGAATAGGGACAAACACACAAACAGATTAGAAATAAACTTAAACACATGTATTCATTAAATCGTTTTACAAGAGCCATGATAGAGAGGTACGGAAGATATCTAAATAAGCGTCAAATACCTGTACTAAAACCACACACAGTCCATACCGATTCGGGTACGGTATAAACTGTGCTAATACTAATGTTTAAGACGTCGCACAACAATAAACAGAATTCCCAGAGTCTGAGTTACTACTTATTTTAATTTTAAAACCACGGACAAATTCCGGGCCCACCACTCTACACATCTATGCACAAGATTTGAAGTAAAAAACTAGGGGCAACATGCAGAACCACATTTAAATGTTTAAATGTAATTTCTCTACAGACGGAACAGTGTATGCACATAATAAATTAAAGTGAGCATGCAACTGCATTTCATACACCATTTTAATATCTAATTGAATTAATCGGTTAAAATTTGCATTTAAACGACCTGGGAGTGAAATTTTTGAAACATATTTCAGTTTTGATGCAGGAAGTAATGCTTTAATGTGTGCCTGGCATTTTTAACATTTGTTTAACTAGATAATAACATGAGAAATTATGTATTAAAATGATCTTCATAGAAAAATGATTTTTCTACTCCAATACTTGATACATTGATTTACTATATGTGACGAATAAAATGCAACATCACAGCAATATTAGGTCAATATCAAAGATTGCTATAACCATGACAGATATACATTTTTCGATTTTTATAGGCTTTAGTTACTAGATTTGCTCCAACAAGAGCCGGAACCCGCTCGTCATTTGCTTGGTCCAACATAAATTTTGGCGGTTTTTCGATCGATAGAGCGAGTTTGCGCTAATAGACTGAGCGACAGCTGATTGACTGATTTGATTACATTAAAAATGTTTCTGAAATTTATTGATATACTTACATTAACTATGTATGAAACACGAAATTTCGATACATTGAAAACCGATCCGATAGAATCGAAATTCTTAAGCTCGTATTTATCCCATTTTGAACATTTTAGATTCGAGAATCTAGTTCCGAAGCAATAAAATGAAAGGAAGAAAAATTGTGAGGAAAGAATGATGATCATATTTCTACTTAAAATGTTGTCTTCTACCACAAATACAAATTTAATATCTCCCTTGTCCAATATTTAATCAAGCTGAGATTTGAACGGCAATATTTTATTTTCTTTTAAGATCTTCTAAATATGGCTTGTTTCGCAACTTTCAACTATTCAGCACGATTTCCATGGGGTATCACAGGAATTTCTATAACAAAATGAAGACGTAATCTGTGGTGGCATCAGTATGATCATATTTCTTCCTTTTCTTTTTGAACACCAAAACCGAACTAGCTTATTCCTTATTATATTGCCGAGTTATTGGGATTTCTACAAATTTCTCCTTAAATCTCCATCAAACTATTATACAACCCTTTGCTCAATTTTGATGGAAACTATTTTATATTAAATAAATACTCAATTAAATAAACAAGTACGTCATTAAGTGTCATTATTATTTTTGAAATTTGTAGCGTATTAAATGCTACTAAACCCAGAAATATAATTTCTTCTCTTTCACTGGTAGATGTATGTGGTTGATATTCTTTTTATCTTACATTTCTTATCAACTTTGCATATCTATTCTGAATTAGAATTTATATTTTAAAATTTAAAACATTGGCTATTTCAGACTTTGGAATATTGGAAGGCACCTAACCGGTATCGACGAATACAGTTCCGAAGTATTCGTAGCAGTACCATATTTTCGAACGTCCTCTTGACGGATGCCGAAGATATTTTTTGGAATTGACGTGGTCTTCTTTTCCGAGCGATGAACGCGTAGATAGAGAAAAATGCAAATTTCGAAGTTGAGATATTATCGTTGTAATTTTTGACCATCAGGTCCGTTATTAGTATTAATTTATCATGAGATAAATTGGCAAGCACTTTTCCATTAATATTTTGTTGTATTATCGGCAATATCTTACCGTAAATGTACAGGGTGGCTCGAATTCGAGACTATGTATGGGGAACTCGGGAACCGTAAGGGAAACAGTGTCGGTCTAATTACGGCAAAATTGCGCATTTAGGTGCCAAACAATATGCCATTTGAAAAGTTTTAAAATTCCGAGTTTACCGAAGATATCAGGAAAAAAATGAAGTATTGAAAATTCGTTTTATTTTGTTTTCCTGAGCTTATTTAAAAACTGATTTCAAATTAAATTGCACTTTTGCACTGCCACTTTTTCCGCTCTATCCAATGGTGATATCCAGTTTGGAATCCAACGTTAATTTTTTTTTTCGTTTTTCATATTTTTTTTTTATTTTTTTTCTAATTATTTATTTTCGTTTGGGGTAAAAAATAAATGAACTTGTTTACTAAATTTTACTATTTTTTATTATTATTAAAAATAAAGATTTTAATTTTCCACAACACGTAAACCAAAATAAAATATTTCTATAGAATGTAAAAATTTCAAAAGTCACGAACTCTTTAAAATTACCTCAAAGCAAAATAAGTAATTTGAAAAAAAAATTAAAATTAAGAAAATAATAAAAAAACTAAAAACATTTTTTCATAATAATAACGCCAATATCATCTGAAAACGATAAGAAAATAATTTCGTATTTAAAAAAAGGAAGTTGTTGACACCTTGAATACGAAACGGCAGATTCCAAACTAGATACCACCTTTGGATAGAGCGAGGAAAGTGGCAACAAAAGTGCAATCCAATTTGAAATCCGTTTTTAAATAAGCTCAGGAAAAAAATAAAACGATTTTTCAATATTTCGGTTTTTTCCAAATATCTCCGGAAATATTCGAAATTTTTAAACTTTCTAAACGGCACATTGTTAGCCACCTACATGCGCAATTTTGCTTTACTTTGACCTATACTGTATCACTTACGGGTTTCGAGTTTCCCATGCATAGACTCGAATTCGAGGCACCCATTACATTATGTAAAGTGACGGTATTCTTTTAAAAGGTAAGATATCTTTGTGTTTCTATATTAGATGGTAAAAATTATTTATAATTTAACTAGGATCCTAACTCCACCCGGTTTTTCGCTAGCCTAGAGTTTCGCCAGATTTAATCCTGCCAATTTGAAATCCTTTTGACGAAGTGATGCCGACTCACATGGCGTGACGTGCAGTTTCCAAGAAAGAGTAAAGCTGTATTTGGGGCCAGCCAAATAGCTGTATGAGTTAGCTAGTATCCACCAACCACTACCAGTGAACTCCACTTCCGTGCAACCGTATGAGAAGGACATACAAGTAGGCCATATATTCGCTTATTTTGCCTATAATTACCTTACCTTATCATTTTCAGAACTATAAACGATTTTTAATCGTATATTATCTGTTATCGTATCTAATACCGTTTCATTATCGTTATCTGATTAAATAATAGCCATCATCTTCACTACCGTATACGATATTATCTCGAGTAGCAAATGTCTTGCTAATACAACTATGATTATCGGATTTACCTTTTTGTATGTCGTACGTTTGCCTAAATGCTACGCCTTTACTCTAGGTCATATAATTGCTTACCTTATTCTTATCGAACTTACCGTTAAATGATTTTTAATCCCTAATTATTTTTTAACTTATCTATTACTGATTTTTGACGTTATCTGATTAATTAATACCGACTACCTTCATTACCGTATATGATCTTAACTTGGTTAGCAAATTTCTTGCTAAAACAATAGTGATTATCAGTGCTGCCAATTTGCCAGTAATTATTGGCATTTGCTAGGAATGATTAGCAATGCCAGGAATTGATAGGCAGCAATTGAAAAATACATATCTATATTTATATATTAAATCCGAAAATTAAATTATAGAAAAATATTAACATAATTAGAAATTTAGTAATTTACTCTAGACGACGGTGCAAGTACCTACGAAAATCGACTAGATGCCCAATCTCTAAAATAAAATCATCTCTATACCCTCTTTTCTCTGTTTTCTTTCAGTTTTCAGTAAGTAATTATTGGGCAAACTAATTATTATAGGTCTGTCTTTTTCCATTCAGTTTAATTCAGCAGGTAAGGTAAGAAAATCGTTCTTATAATAGAAAATACAATATTGAATTCTAAATTAACACTAGAAAAAAATTCTATAGCTCATGTTTTAAAACGTTTCTCCTTCTTGAAAGAATTTGTGGATCCACAAGAGTTTGATAATGAGTGGAAAAATCATGCTCTATTAGACCACACTGACTGAAGACTTGAGATTAATTTACCAGTTGAAACTTACTGGGTAAAAGTATTTAATTCAAAAACAGGAATGAACTGAATATCCTGTTTTTTAAAGTTTAAAGATTATAATAACTTTGTTGTTAATATTGCCTTTTGCTAATGCAAGCGTGGAAATTATTTTTAGCGATCTGAATATTGTCAAAAAAGATCGCAAAAATTGTTTAAAAAATAAAACGGTTGTTGCAGTATTAGCAACTAAAGATTGAGTAAACAGTAAGGGTGGAATCTTGAAATTTGTACCCACTGAGAAGATGTTATAAAATCCTTTATGGGAAAAACTTATTACTGATTTTACTGAAATTTTATTGGATCTCTTTTTTAAACCTTTACACATTTCATTCCTTTATAGTTACTTTATTTTAAGACTTATGTATATTGTAACGAGCAAATGTTATAGGCGACGTAACCTGGGAACAGGCGAGGACATGATAACCCTGCAAGGCTAGTGGCGCGGCGGCAGAGTGGAGTCATGAAGTTATGATGACTGTACTTGTTCTCGTTGAAGTTTTAAGGTTTAAGCTGAAAAATATTAGTGGCTGTAATAATATAGGTGAAAAAGTGTTAGTTACAGATCAAAAGTCGGATAACCTACGGTCCTACGGATTTTGTTATTTGTTGTCGAGAAAGGTGAAAAACGTTGGTGTCTTCTTTTCTTTGTGTGGGCGGCATCAAAAAACTCTTAACAATTGGCGAGCATTTCTTGCTATCTTTAACAGTGGATTGATTGGACAGTTTTTGAGAAAGTCACTAGACTATTATGACTGAGGGAAGGCAGAATTGACGAGTTAGAGCTCGATTACGAGCCTTAATTGAGTGACGGCGAAAGCGAATCGGCGGTGGGAGTTGAAACAGCCTCCATGGTGCATATGCTGCTGAAAAGCGGTTTGGCAACTAGTATCCAGCAAATTGTGGCGGCGAAATGGTAAAGACGAGAAAACAAAAGGCGACCGTTTGTACTGACGACACCAAGGCTAACACGAAAGGCGAAAACTCAGGTGAGAGCGTTCCTATGGCGGAAGAACATGCTTGTAGCGCAAGGGCGGACTTTGCTTGTATTCGGGCTCTATGGGATCAAGGGCAAGGGCAGGCGGCGACATTATTGACCCACTCGATCCTGACAGCCAGGACTGTAACGTAGCCAGGTGGTTGAGCAAAATTGATCAGGTGGGAAATGTTCATGACTGGTCGAACTATGAGGGGGCCTATTTTATGTAGGCGAAACTGCAAGGCGCAACACGGGGCTGGCTTAATCGGTTCGATAAGTATGACCTCTCATGGGAAGAGTAGAAGGCGGTTTTTAGGAAGGCCTTTCCTAGGGTGCATGATTTTGTTCAGTTGTTCAAGGAAATGATAGCAAGCATTAAATTGGACGGCGAAATTATGGCCCATTATTATCATAATAAAATGGCGTTGATCGAGAGGGGTGAAATTTCAGGTACAAAGGCGCTTTCGTGTCTTATTGACGGTCTGCTCCTTCCCCGGCGACTTGTATACTGGCTTTCTTTCCCCTTTTGACAGGTATCGGCGTCCATCAACCGGTATCGTGGAATAGAAGGGGCGAGGAAGTCCAGAATCATACACTGGCGAAGACGACGAAGACTTGGCGGACTTCTGATGTGATTCTCAAGTTAAGAGAGGCGTTTGGTGACTTTGGGTACCCAAGGTGTATTATTTCCAACAGCAGGTGGGCGTTTACGAGCAAACGCGTTTGGTGACTTTTTGGCGAGGTGAGGTGTAAAGCAACAAGGACAAATGATCAGTTTGAAAGGCGCAAGCGAGTCTGACCAGCGAGGTGCAAATGGTGGCGAATGCTTCGTTGGCAGAAGGCGAGACCTATGGCGATTTAAAGTACAAACTTCTTTTGAGACAGCAAAAGACGAGTGAAAATCTGACAAACGCATGGCAAATAAAGTAAAATCCCATAAAAGGCGTAAGGTTGCAACCGCAGGTGGGAGCGTAGGAAATTTGGTGTTATGGCGAATGCACAGATCGATAAGATCTGGTCGATTTACTGGCGAGTTAAATTAATAGGGACATTAATTGCAGCAAGATGGCCGAATGTAACGAACAAATTTTATAGGCGACGTAACCTTAGACAACCCTAAAAAAAATCTATGTTGGTTTGTTATATATAAAAACGAATATATTATTTTTCTGTTCATTTGCATTTTTGTTTTTTTATATTTAAATCTGTGTTTTTTTTATTTTATTTAAATGTTTCAATAAATATTACTTTTGTTATTGCAAATAAATGTTTCATAACTTCTTCTGAGCTTTATTTAAATAAAATGTAAATCCATTTAAATTTGTGAAAATAATTAAAATCGATTTAAAAATGTCGATCTACTACAATAGCGAATTGCATAAACACGACTCTAGTTGCACCGAAATGGATTTTTATTGCGACGCTTCGAGCATGTTTATCGTATGATTCCTAAGAAACAGACGTTAAACCAAACAAAACTAACCCGAATTTAAAAAAAGAAACAAACAACCTTAAAAAAATAATAAAAAAACATCTCTCGCCACTGACGGGATCGAACTCGGGCCGCCGCAACACAAGCACAGCGTCTAACCACTGTAGTACCAGGCTCGCTGAGAGCAATCCATCGAAAATCAAAAGCCTTTTGTAAAATGTATGTCAAAACCTGAGCATGCGCGAAGCTTAGCAATCGAAATCTATTGCGATGCGATGCACCTAGACGTCACTATTTTACATTCCGTTGGCACCCTGGTCCCTGAGTGTATTTCTAAAATATTTCAATAGCATGTCACAGACAATAATGCCAATATACTCAGTGATCACTACTGATCAGGGATATCCTTGTTCTGAGTTAAATTAACTTGAATTGATATTGAGTCCTAAAAATACAAGTATATAATAAGAAGAATAAAAGAGCTACCTATTTTCTTAAAATGCATTTTGCCAGGAATAAAAAATAAAATTGCGAGTAATTTTTTGTGACACATTTGGCAGCACTGGTGATTATCTGATTTACTTTTTCCATTACGTACACTTACATATTGTAATTTGCTGTAAGCCTTATGACAGAAGACCGTCTTACCTAACTACTTCTTTAGGTATTTGTCCATATAGAGGTTACCGAATTGAGCACTTCGTTTTCCCTTGTAGATCTTCATTGAAGTCCTCTTTAGGTTGAGTTATTTGTTTTAATTTTGTTTAACTGTTTATTTGTCCGCTGATGTTATGCAGAGTAATCTTTATTTAAGGTGTTCGGCGATTAACTGTGTTTAGCAACAACTTTAAAAATTCAGATTTTAGTTGGAAATATGTGGAAAATATGAACTAGGCAGTATTAATGATTTAATAACGAAAAATAGACTTGGTGATCTTATAATTTGGGAGATACTTATTTTAGAGAAACTTATCATTATTTTAAGTGCGATACCAAAATTGCAATTAGGTTTGGCAGCCTAATTAGTTTTCCTTTGTGAGGTTATATCCCAGAAAAGATTTAATATTTAAATAAATATCTTAATTTGATATTTATTTTGCTACGCTGAAGTCAAGATCTTTTAAGGTTTTTATTACCCTAATTTCAATGCTTAAAATCAATGATATTTTCAAAATAGGAAATTTGGTGGCGCCTTCGCCCAACTGTCAAATCTACGAACCACACCTATAAATATTACCACCGCTGAGTGAACCAGGTATATGGACCGGTTGTTAAGCAATTAACTAATTGCGTTACAAACTAGCAGGTTCTTTGGTTAAAGGTGTGCTTGTGTGCTCGAGACGAAGTAATGTGTAAAATATTTAAATAGTTCAAAGAAATATTATAATTCAGCTTAGGGTTTAATTTAGACCATATTTCAGATTTGTTCTTTTGCCAGAAAGTTATAAACATTATCATATTTTTATGCTCCCTGTATACAAATACAATTTTTGATAGGGCGAAACTTATTAATTTTTAAAAAACTTTTATTAAAAGTATTTTCTAAACAAGCAAAAGCTTTTATCCTCAATGTCTTTTTTTTTCGTGTCTTTAACTTTTTGGTCTATTTGTCCTCTTTTAAACCCCATCCGCGGACACTGTAGACAGAGTACAAACAATATACTGTGCTATAGATAAGAAATGTTAGACAATAGCCTAATAGATATATCACAAATTCTACAATGTGCAAAACAAATATAATCAAGCAATAGTCCCTTATCAAAAATATAAATTTTGTATTTTGTATATTAGTCCACGGAAAATTCCTTAACGGCCTCAAATTGGATAGAATATATTTATTAATTATGACCAAACCCTACTTGAGTGTACATTCTTCTTCAAATACAGAGCTGCGGGATTGAATGCTGAATACATAATCAACACAACCTAACGGCGTATTCAAATAGTAAAGTTTTAACTTAATTTGCGGTCCCTGAAAACCCGAAATACTTTTAAATACACATGGGATAGGAAATCACTTAATTTGGTAAAACAATAAAATTAATTCGCCTCGAATTGTTCGGTTAATCAACTTTGCTCACATTTAATTGGTATTGGGCCTAAATGACCCGTTTTACCAGTCTGCCGGATTATAAACATATCCCTTTTTGCTAAAAAGACATAATTTTCCTTTACTAGTTAGGCTGAATTTACCCATAACCCTTAGTTAAGAGACCTTTCCATTTCGTCTAAATCGAAGTACGAAATTTGTTAAAGCGTTCTCTTCAAGTACGTGGCAATTCTATTTAAAACGTGATCAGAACATTTTCACCTTGGCGTACTTTCGGAGATGGGCCAAAGTAAGAATTATGGGGTCGAAGGAGAGCACATGGGAGGGGGCAGAGTTTTTATGGCTTATTGCTAAGGATATCATCCAGTATGGATGTAATACCTATAGGAAAGTACAAATATTTATATGCTTTGTTACCTTTCTAAATTATTATAAGCATACGTTAACTTAGTAAGTTTTTTTTCTAATATGTGAAATATTTTTTTCTTTCTTATTTATATCTAATTCTAACTAAAATTATCCTGGTGTATTCAAATTAATGTTGATAAATCTCTAGTAAACTCTACTGCGTTAAATTGTTTCATGTAAAAGAACTTTATTTCTTGCATTTCAGGATGCATTTATACGTATTTTATTTTCGGTCTATTCGTGTGACCCATCCGCATTCAGTATTCAGTATATTCCTTTTTTCTTATCCTATCGCACTTTGGATGAACTTTACCACTTAGGATTATTGGTAAATAAGAATACTGAATTATATTGGGGCCCCAATCGAAAAATTCAGCATATTGTTAAGTGCTCCTTTTTCAGCAGACTGATTTTACTTATTTTTTAACCCTACCTACAGTCCACTTTTCTCTCCTGCATATTTGCGTACAGACAGTAAGATATTCCGTTTTGACTTTAAATGCTGTTAATATGTTTAGTCATAGTTGAGTTTTGGCATATGGTATATTTAACGTATTTTTTACCTGAAAATTAAATAATATACAGGCGGTTGTTAAGTAGCAACAATGTGATTTGGCATCTGAATTTTCAACACCTGAGATATATAAGTTTGCTCCTTTTTAACTCGACCGAATTTAAAAATAAAACAAAATGGCGACAAAGTACCATTTTAAATTTTGAGTTGTCTTTTTCATGTTAAAATGCAGAATTTAAGAATTAAATAATAATGTGGCAAAAAACTTTGCGAAAAATCCTCGGGAACCGGAAACTGGCCATCGCTGCTCCTAATTTTAGGACGCTGTTTAATGCTAAGAAACTACATGAACCTGAAGAACTCTCCCATATCAAATCGGACATACTAGGCCTAAGCGAGATCATAAAAGAACATATGAGGACCAACTAACCCATTTTCAGACCATTTGCCACACTATATAGGCCGAAGCATGAAAAGAGGAAGAGTCGGTGTCTTGGTGGAAAAAAGTATATACAACTTGTCCCCAAGATCCACAGTATCAGTAAAGGTCCGAATATGCCTTTTCATCCGAAGCGACCTTTCGTGTCACCGCGAGAAAACACTCGAACCGAACACCGTTGACGTCATGTGGCTCAAGTTCACTGCCAAGGGATTAACCAAGTTCACATGCTATCTCTATCGCCCTCCAAGCAACAGAGCCTACCAAAGTTTTTTACAGCACTAGCTACCACTTTTGATTCAATACAGGTCGACCAAGCCAATTCAGAAATTATCGTTCTGGGAGATTTCAATGCCCATACCACCAACTGGCTCAAACATCACAACAAGACCGACAACGAAGGTAGAGAAGCTGAAGCATTTGCCATCAGCTGCGGACTTGTAGATAAACCAACTCGGATCTCAGGGAGGGGTAAATTTGCCGCCCTCCGGGATCTTTTTCTAACCATATTTCCTGACCAGTACACAATTACAGTTGATCCGCCATTAGGTACCTCCGACCACAAACTTATTACAATGGTTTGTGAACTGCCACTCTCACAGAATGATCCACCATTGCCACGTAAAATCTGGCATTACAATTGTGCAAGCTGGGATAATCTAAGATAGTTCGTCATGGATTTTCCTTGGCTCGGCCTCTGCTTTGACGACCCGCCAGTCTGTTGTGAAGAGATTACGCAAGTAATCAGAAATGGAAGCATACATCCCAAATTCTATCAAGTTACCATCAAAAGGAAAGCCCTGGTGCGCTATTTCGTAACAAAAAGCTGTTTACACCGCAGCAGCTGCTCTTATTTTACAAAGCGCAAATAAGACCTTGCTTAGAAAATTGCTCACACATCTGGGGTGCCTCACCCTAAAGCTTCTGGATTCCATTTAGAAGAGAGCTGTGCATCTCATCGGCAACCCTGAGTTGACCCTGGATCTGGGTAGTCTGGAAAACCCGCAGACAAGTGGTCGAGGTATCCCTGTTTTACAGATATCATCACGGCAGATGTTCCCAAGATTTGGCTCGCATCATCTCGGCCCTAGCAATGACTGTCAAGCAGTCGGTACAGACGGCAAATACGCATCCGTTCGTTGTACAATTGGAAACACCTGGAACGTCGGTTTGCAAGGACTCCTTTGTCTGGCGCACTGCGTTACTGTGGATATCACTCTCAGGACATTTGTTTCCCCCTAATTTTAACCTTTAACTATTCAAGAATCGTCAATCAACATCTTCGCGCACACACCTATCGTCGAGTGATATAGGATCTCCCTTTAGCGTATGTGCCAGTGTCATGAAAAAAAATCCTACAATGTAACACTTTTTTACAAGTGTTACAACCATCATAAAACATGACATTCGTAACAATCAACACTTGGCACTTTTGATTATTATTACAATCTGACCAATACCATAGCGGAACATCTCGTATTTTATAGCTTGTAATTTTGACCAATAGAATTCTATGGTTTTGACTACTCACAGTAATAGGTCTAACGGCCAAGCACGGACGGTTTTGGTTCCCATGGCACAGGGCTAGTTCTAAAGGCACTCTTTTGGGCTAAATTTCAGATGCGACACGCGACATAGTCATAGTTTTTCTTCTCTTACAACGAGTGGGAGTGACACAGCCAGTGCAATATATGTCGAATTGTATTTCTACAGTTTTCAGGAAAAGTTATGATCGAGGCAAGATGAAGTTCTTCTGTAGTGTTTGTTTGAAACAAATTCTTTTAACAACCGAATACTATAAATATGAGTGAAATACTTTAGCGGGCTTTTTGTATTCGTCCACCTACCCCGAATGCTTGCTTCTCTGTGCTGCCATGGATTTTATGTTTTTCAGTTATATCTGGATTTATATGCCTTTGGCGACGAAGCACCTTCATATAGTGGTCTATATAAAAAAGCTAAAGAAGCCAATAAATAATGGTGATATATTCTCCTTACGGGTGAAGAACGAAATGAAAAAATGATCCATTTAGTTCAGTGTAACACATCGGTATTCCATTGTTTCATTGCTTCTGATTTTGGGTTAGGAGTTTAAGAACAAGTTGGAAGCTTGAGGTCTCTCTTTTCGAGTACTTGTCTTAAGTTTACCCTCGGAATTAAGGGCACTATTAGGTACTAAGCTTGGTCTGGAAGTTTCGAGGATTTCGTGACATTCTAACCCAGAAACCATTCCAAGCTCAAAAATCAACATTAGGAGATCTCAAGGCAATTTCGTAACGTGAACAGTATGGTAGTCAATGGCAAATTGGCTGTGTTTCAACGTTGATAAAACGGTAGCCTTATCTTATAAAACAACCTTACAACAACCTTTGCTGCTTCACAACAGCAATATTAAATACGTTGAATCGGCTAAATTCCTATGTTTGAATATTAGTGTCGACCTTAAGTGGTCCGCACATATTGATTCTTTAACAAAAAAACTTTCTTCTGCCTGCTTCGCAATTCGATCGGTTTAGAAGGAACCAAATCAGTCTACTGCCAGGCTCACTTACTTCTCTTTGTTTGAATCTCATCTTCGCTACGGTCTTCCCTTTTGGGGTTTCTATAACACCGAGCAATTTCGTATCATTTTCAAACTTCAAAAGAGAGCAATTCGTTATTTATTTGGTCTTAATGGCAGAGCTCATTGCGAATACTACTTTAAAAAATATAAAATTCTTACGCTTCCTGCTTTGTTTATTTTAGAAACAACTTGTTTAATTCGCAAATATCGAACCATATTTCCCGAAAGGCCACAACATGAGTACCCAACAAGAAATTCGAGTCAGGACATCTACCTTTCTTTTCCCTCGTCTGAATTAACAAAAAATTCTATTCTTTATAATTCCAAGGAGTTATACAATACACTACCGCTACATCTTAAATCCATCCCTACATTTGCTAAATTTCGTGAAAAAACGAAAGCTTACCTACTAGAAAGAACCTATTGTTCTATAAATGAGTTTTGCGTAGATTAGATTTTATTTTTTTCTCCATTAATTTCAACTAATCGTTAATCGTTATTAAATTCTTCTCTTAGGCATCATGTGCGGCGGTGAAGAATTTTTATATTATCAGGGTGTCTCTAAAAGATGCGGAAAAAATGCTACCACAAATTCCTGAGGCTAAAATATGATGATCTAACCCGATTTACTTATATCCAATAATATTACTTGACTTCTGCCATGGTAGTGTTGATGTTCGGTATAGTGGGGAGAGTCCTGCCTTGGGGCACGTCTAAGGTAGGGTGCGATGAAAACATTTTGGCGAGCATGTTTGCCTTTTTCTTGGCTGTAGCCGCCGTGATGCCACGTTCGTCCGTCAAAGGTGGGAGAGACGTTTTTGTAAAGTTGTTACTTACTGCCTTTGCTGCCGACCAGAAATTCCTGGAACCACTGGGGCATTGCAAAAGTTTATTCCTGATTCTTTGATTGTGATTGTCCTTAGTTTCGTCGATCACAGCGATTTTCATCGGTCTGATTTTGCTGCCAGTACTTATAGGCTTGCTGCTTCCTTGCTAGAGCTCTTTCGCATCTTTTGTCGAACCAGGGCTTTCCTTTTAATGGTAACTTGATGGAATTTGGGATGTATGCTTCCATTCCTGAGGAGATTACTTGCATGATCTCTTCGCAGCAGTCTGACAGGTCGTCAGTAGCAAAGCAGACGTCGAGCCAAGGAAAATCTAGGTAGAACTGCCTTAGATCGTCCCAGTTTGCAGAAATGTAATGCCAGATTTTGCGATGCCATGGTGGATCCTTCTATATGAGTGGCAATTCACAAACCGTTGTAATAAGTTTGTGGTCGGAGGTACCTAATGGTGGACCAACTGTAACCTTGTACTGGTCAGGATTGGTGGTCAGAAAAAGATCCAGGAGGGCGGCGAATTCGCCCCTTTCTGAGATTCGAGTTGGTTCGTCTACAAGTTGAGTAAGCCCGCAGCTGATGGCAAATGCTTCAGCTTCTCTACCTTCGTTGTCGGTCTTGTTGTGATGTTTGAGCCAGTTGGTGTTGTGGGCATTGAAGTCTCCCAGAACGATTATTTCTGAACTGGGGTGATCGACCTGTATTGAGTCAAAAGTGGTAGCAAGTGTTGAGAAAAAGCTTTGGTAGGCTCTATCGCTCGGAGGGCGATAGAGACAACATATAAACTTGGTTAATCCCTTGGCGGTTAACTTCAGCCACATGACGTCAAGGTTGTTCGGTTCGAGTGTCTCCTCGCGGTGACATGAAAGGTCGCTTCGGACAAAAAGGCATAATCCGAACTTATATCTAAATCGGGTATGTAAGTCGGAACCAGGATAGAGGTAGTTCACTGTTGTTGTTGTAGAACATACTTGTGTTTCTGTAAGGGCTAATATGTGTGGTCTATTTGCTTGTAGATGTTGGTGTACCGAATTTATATTTGTATTTAGGCCTCTTATGTTGCAGAAATCTATTCTAAATTGGTTCGGTATATTCGCTGTCTGTGAAATGCGGAATGAAGGGCTCCCAGGGCCACCCAGCGCCCGGAGATCCGAATGGCCGGGGAGTTTACTTCCGGAATATTTTGATCCTGGAAGCACCATCATGTCCATATATTCCTACTGTGGAACCCGGGACCACCAGCGCGGAAGCGGAACGTGATTTGGGAAAACCACTTAGCGCTTCCCAATTCTGGTGGGGTGGTCTTTCACCGGACGATGCGAGTAGGCTTATGCATCTACCACCTAGGGCCGCTTCCACTCGAAGCATCGGCCTCAGACTCATTCCTTTGGCGGTCCCTAGTCTGACAGGGGTAAAAATGGGGTTTGTTGGATCACTCCCCCTTGATCAGCTCCAGGCTTTGTACTTTGGTGTTCTCCAGCCTGGAGGAGGACGATGGGATTTGATGGGCCACATCCCGTGGCAACTCGGAATGG